>APFE031275857.1:0-20389 GCA_000404065.3 Pinus taeda | reverse complement strand
AAAATATATTTTGTTCCTTCCAAATTCCAATACAACAATTTACAATTTTATTTTAGCTTCCTATGAAAAGTGATAAGATGAAAAAGCTTGATAGTTTGCACGGTTGTTTAACAATAGATACAAGATTGAAGGAAGATTTCTAGGGTCTATCAAAACCAGTGATAGAGAGTATCAAGCATCCATGGAGACACAGGGAGGAGGGAGCTCCACTCCCTCCTACAGTTATATGGTCACAGATAGGGGAAGAGGAGGGAAGAAGAACAATCCTCCAAAGTCCTAGGAGGTCAAGACAAAAGACACAGAAACTTAGAAGGCAGAAGGTAGCAAAATCAATGCAGATCATGGGGCTCACGAAGAAGACTGTTGGGATTTATGGTTTCAGAGGAAATTTTTCTCAGGGGAAGCAGAGCATTACTGCACCCATTTTGCCTTTTGGGGGTTCAGATCACTGGCCTATCCAATTAGAAGCCTCCCTTTTTGGCAAACCAAGGAACACCCCCTTCAGGTTTGAAAATTCTTGGCTCACACATTCTGATTTCCTCACAAATATTGAACAATGGTGGAAGGAATATCTTCACCTTCAAGGTGCAAAGATGTTCCTGCATCACTGTAGGCTCAAACATATCAAAGGCAGACTGAAAGAGTGGAATAAAACAGAATTTGGTAACATCTTCAAAGCTAAAGGAGAGGTGGAAAAGAAACTAAAGGAAATAAACCAGATTCTCATCACAGAAGGATACACAGATGAAAGGAAAGAGATGGTAGAGTTACTCCAGCAGGAGTGGGACAATAGAAGCCTTCAAGAGGAAATACTCTGGAGACAGAAATCCAGAGTACAATGGATCAAAGAAGGGGAGAGAAACACCAAATTCTTCCACAGATCCACCATAGCTCACAGAAACAACAATAGAATTGTAAAAAGTACAGATCAGCGCGGTGTAGAGAGAAACACTCATGAAGAAATGGAGAAAGTCCTACTCTAGCATTTTCAGAAAATTGCTGAGGAAACCTAAGAAGATAGATACTAGTTTACAAAGAAATTCACTCAGTACATCCCTAAATTGGTCACCAGAGAAGATAATTTCAATCTCAATAGACCAGTAACAATGAAAGAAATTGAGGAAGCAGTGAAAGAGATGCAAAATGGGAAAGCAACAGGCCCGGATGGCTTCAATGTGGACTTTTTCAAAGCTTGTTGGAAGATAGTGAAACAGGACATCTTGGAGGTAGTGGAAGACTCTCGGAGATTTAAGAAAGTCTTAAAGGCACTCAATGAATCTTTCATAGCCCTAATCCCCAAACAGGAAAAGGCCACCTCTTTAGATAGATTTCGACCTATAACATTATGAAATGTGATCTACAAAATTATATCCAAAGTCATTGCCAATCGTCTTAAATATCTCCTCCCAACTCTAGTGTCAGAGGAACAAACAGGCTATGTGGAAGGACGACGAATTCTAGATAATATAATACAAGCACATGAAACGGTTCATTCACTCATCACCAACAAGTAGGCTGGAATGATAATGAAGCTGGACATAGCAAAGGCCTATGACAAACTTAGCTAGTCATATGTTAGAGCAATTTTAAAAGCCTATGGCTTTAATCATGATTGGATAAAATGGGTTATGGAGCTAGTTACCATAGCTAGCTATTCAATTTTGCTCAATGGAGCTCCTTCCAAAACCTTCATGCCTTCTAGAGGTCTTAGGCAGGGAGATCCTCTTTATCCCTTCCTCTTCATTCTAATGATGGAAGGGTTAGGAAGAGCCATCAAAGCTACTAAGGAGGAAGGGAGAATTCAGGGTCTGAGACTCACTAATGGTGGGGACATGGTGACACATCAACAATTTGTGGATGACACTATGCTTCATGGTACACCCACTGTTAAGGAAGCCAAAGCATTCAAACAGATTCTGAGTGAGTTTGCTAGGGTAGTAGGCACTGAGGTAAGTCTCTTTAAATAAAAATTATTCTTTTTCAATACAGATATTTCAATTCAAAGAAATCTTTCCAGAATTTTGAGCTTTCAAAGGGAGACACTGCTTGTGAAGTACCTCGGAGTCCCTCTCACTGCCAAACCACTTCACCAGGACATCTGGGAGCCCATTCTTAATAAGCTAAAAGATAAGATAAGCAAATGGACAAACAAAGCACTAAATCTAGTAGGGAGACTAGTTCTCACTAAGGCTGTCCTACAATGCATCCCTATCTATATGCTATCTGCCATTCCAACACTAGCCAGTGTACTGACCAATATAAGAAACATTCAGAGAGACTTCCTATGGGGAAAATGTGAAGAAAAGAAGAAATGGGCCCTTTTGGCATGGGACAGAGTATGCAAACTTAAGTCCCATGGAGGCTTAGGCCTTCATGACTTAGGAATTCTAAATAGAATTCTTGGAGCCAAAATTTGGTGGAGATGGTTGAAAGAAATTAAAGACCCTTCGGCAAAACTCTGGAAGCACAAATATTCTAGCGAATGGCAAGAGGAAAATCTAATTAGAATGACAGGCCAGGTCAAAGGTTTCGTAATTTGGAATAAGGCATGGGAGAACAGAGCCCTAGTCCAAAATCATAGTTTCTGGGAGATCAGAAATGGCCCAACGGGAACCTGGCTTGGTTATGGGAGGAAAATTGGCAGCAGAAGAACAATCTCTGAAGTGAATAATTAGTAGACATTTACGTTGATACAATCAGCAAAGGACTAAAGAGGGTAAGGGACTATTGGGACCAAGCAAGAAATGATAAGAAATGGAGAACTTGGAAACTTCCAGACTATAGTGGAGTGGGCATGATGCAAACTCAACCCACAGCCCTTCAAGGTCTTTTAGACAAGAGAAAAATTTTAAAATCAAACTTGAGTGATCAACTTAGATGGGGAAAAAACAAGACAGGTCTACTCAACCTTAAGGAATCCAGAAGAATAGAGGTAGGGCTAAACCATCCCAACACTGATAAGACATGGAAAGAAAACTGGGAAAATCCTCATTGGATGAAAGTAAAGCTATTCACGTGGCTGGTTCAACAGGGAAAGATTCTGACATGGGATAACCTAAGAGAAAGACGTTTTGTTGGCCCCTCAAGATATCACTTATGCAGATAGCAAGAAGAAACTACAAATCATCTCCTGAATAGATGCCCTTTCACCACAACTCTTTGGAATTGGGTTGGAGAAGTCTTTGAGAAAACAGACATAGATGCTAATGACATCACCACCACTTTGAAGAACTGGAGGAAAAATTTCTCAGATAATGAGATCATAAACTCCGCCTAGAGGTTGACCCCAGGATTCTTAATCTAAAATGTCTAGAAGGAGCATAACAATAATATTTTCAACGAGAAAGTGAGTCCGGTGAGTAACATCCTCAAACTAGTCCTTAAACAACTCAAAGAAATTGTTCATTTCCTAGGAGGAGAAGCTACAAGTAAACCTATTGAACAAAGACAGGCAAGAATATTGAAGAAATTAGAGCTCAAGGTTAATCCTCCTCTAAGTCCTACACAGATAATCAAGAAAACCTCAATAGAAAAGTCTTCTTGGCAACCCCCTTCTCATGGTTTTTAAAATTCAACATTGACAGGGCTTCAAAAGGGAATCCATGAGAATCAGGTTATGGAGGGGTTCTAAGGGATGAGGAAGGAAATATACAGGTCATCTTCCATAGTTATCTTGGCAAAGCTACTAACAATATGGCTGAGCTCATGGTGATGGAAACATGCTTGGAAATATTGCTCAAGTACAACATTCAAAATGTCATCATTGAGGCTGATTCAGAATTGGTCATTAACTCAGTAAAAAGAATAAATGCTAGAGTTGCTCCTGAGAAAATATCAGAACATTAGCAGCTTCTGCAAGTCTACCAAAGAATCCAAGCACACCTAAGAATGTTGAGAACCCTCAGATTGGTGCATGTTCGTAGGGAAGCCAACAAAATGGTAGACTGGCTTGCAAATGAGGGGGTTTGAAATAAGCATATTGAGCTCTGCTGCTGGTGGGAGGAGATAACGTATGTCAGGTTGAAGGAGGGTTGTTCATCCAGAGCCCTTAGCAACTGACAGCAGCATCAAGAAAATCAAGAGACCGTTTCTGTTGACTCGGGTTAATTCATTCATAGCGGATCCTAGAGGTTGTAGCCCGGGCAATTCGGTTTTTTTGACAAGCAGAATGGCAGGAGCTTCTTCTCACATTGATTCAGGTAGAGTAGATGTAGTGAGAGGCCAGAAACCGGAAACTCTCAACGACCTCAAAACCCGAGGTCTTTCCTTTCTATTCGCAATACAGCGTCCAAGGTAGTTTTTCGGTGATCACAAGCCTTGCAAGCGGAAAGTAGTTTTTATTTTTTGGGAGCGATTCCATTCAACAAGCTCCACGTGGTAGTGGGGTCAGATGGAATACCGTCCTCATCTCACGTTATTGTTCGGTGATGTTGACCGATGTGATATGATCCTCAATCATCGGATCTAACAAGGCAAATCAACAGATGGGATTGATCGAGCATGTTGGTGGTTCCATATGGGTAAACGTCGCACTTCTCTGCACATCGATATGGACCACAGTCATGGGATCAGGCGAAGAGGATTAACGGTTGAGGTTAAATATGCATGTCAGGTAAAAGGTGGGAAGCATAATGTTCTTGGCGGGAAGACACTTTTTACACATTCTACATATTCGCAGGTTTGTGAGTTTTGTAAACATGAAATCAACAAAGATTGGCACATATGTTCCTCTTCGGGCAGAGTTGATGAAGCAAGAGGCTAGAAATCGGAAACTCTCGGCGGCCTCAAAACCCAGGGTTTTTCTTATCTATTCGCAATACCAAGTCCAAGGTGGTTTTTCGATGATTGCAAGCCTTGCAAGTGGGAAGTGGTTTTTCCTTTTTGGGAGCGATTCCATTCTGTGAGCTCCACATGGCAGTGGGGTCGGATGGAATACCGCCCTCATCACATGTTATTGTTCGGTGATGTTGACCGGTGCGATATGATCCTCAACCGTCGGATCTGGCAAGGCCAATCTATGGATGGGATTGTTTGAACTTGTTGGTGGGTCCATATGGGTAAACGTCGTGCTTCTCTGCACAACGATATGGACCACAACTATGGGATTGGACGAAGAGGATCGACGGTTGAGGTTAAAGATGCAAGTCAGGTAAAAGGCGGGAAGCATAACATTCTTGGCGGGAAGCAGCATTTTACACATTATACAGATTTGTGGGTTTATGAGTTTTACGGACATGAAATCCATAAATATTGGTACATATGTTCCTCTGCAGGTCCGACTCTAGATTTTGTTACATGGTTTCTGCAGTATATTTCTCTAGAGAGTTTTGAGGTTTGGTTGTAGGGGTCGGGGCTTTTGCCATTGGCCCGTTAGTAGTTAGTGTTGGGTTTTCTCCTTAGGCCACAACTTATCAAGGAATGTTGTATTTTATGTATTTTATTTACGATTTAATGAAATAGAAGGTCCGTTTCTTTATTCAGCAAAAAAAGATAAGATGAAAAAGCTTCGAATTATCCAATTTCAATATTTCAATTTGTAATTTCATGTTTTTCTTTTTTTTTTTAAGTTTGGTAAGACTCTCCTATTTTTGAGTTTTACATTATTCACCCTGCTGCAGGGAGGGTAGGGGAAGTAGCACATGATTTGATTTTTTTTTCTTCCTATATTCTTATGAAAAAAACTTACTTTAATATCCAATATGCATAGTCAAATGAAGAAAAGTTAAATCATTAACATTTAAGTGAATATATAGATAATGTTACCGTATGAAATATGATATATGTGGTTGTTTACAAATAATGTTGGTAATTTATACCATCAAATTTTTATATATAATATTAATTTTATAAGTATATTATGAATTCAAACAATATTTTAATTAAATTATATATATAATTTTTATAAAATATATATTATAAAAAATCTTAAAAATAAATAAATTTTATTATAAATTCAGATCTTATGCATAATAAAATTATAATAAAATCTAAAAATTCTAAATTAAATAAATTAAATAATTTTTTTATATTATTGAATTTACACCACCAATTTTGTTTTGTTTTTAAATTCTTATATCATATATTTTCTACATATAAATTCCAACTCCATAAGAAATAATCTTATACACCTATATAAAAACAAATATATACATAAGTAGATTTCCTATGACTTCATATTACACCTAAATAAACTTGGAAAATATGGACAGGGTTGTTGACATATGCATAAGCAATTCCGAAAATCAATTACAAATTAAGTTTTTTAAATAGCTTTATATATTATATAAAGGAAATTGGAAAGATTGAAATCAAACTTCTTGTATTTAATGATGATCCAAATGAAATCTACCATCTTGTATTTATGGATATCCTTGAGGGGATATTTCTCCTTAATTGATTGAGTGAGGTTCAATCAAAATCCTAATTTTGAGTTTCTTTGTCCAACTTCCCCAAAAATTTCCTAAACATTAGGTATTTTGGGTTTTTCCCTCTTTATCAAAGACTATAGTCTATATGAATAGATAAGTTACTTCGCCACTTGGACAATCAATTTCTCGGGAACATTACATCCCTCCTTCCCGACATTGCTTTTCTGCCAACATTGACAAGTTCCATTGTTGCCACTTTTGTTTCCTTTCTTCAACTTGATGCTCATTTTCAATCCCACTTTTAGAATCAGAAACAAGTTGATATTCATCATCACAACCATCCAACTTAGAATCACCAACATGGGTAATTTCTATAGTATCTTTTGTAGATTGTTTGTTCAATCCATGCTTGGTTATTCTAGGAGTTTTCTTGGTGGTGTTAATATATTTCACACAAGCATCAATATCACCAATGGTCACAATATTTGCCTCTTCAACAACAATTTTTGAGCTATTGTCAAGATTTTTTCTTAAATATGAAGCAACACCATGGCTGTAAGAAAACTCGGATAAGAAGGAATTTGAATGTGACCAAATGCACTTTTTCAAGTGCTTAATCTTCATTGATTGGCATGGAACCTCCTAAAGTAGTTGTTTACACATTTTCTTCCACTTAAGACTAGGCCTGGAAACATTACTTACTTTAAATACAACACAAGAATTTTCCTTTTATATATATCATTGCCAATTATAGTCTCAATATTATATATATGGTTAATATCCCTTTTACATTTCAAACTCGTATCTTATTCATCAAAAAACCCTTCCTTGTTGTCCTTACCTGTATCAAATTGACCTTCTCTCCCTTATAATGGACACTTGCAATTTTCGTGGGCTTGTCATGAATTGCCAATCCTTGTTTACATGTTGTAGACTTATCCTATATAAAATGATAAATTTTTTCTTGGTTCTCCTCACAAAAGCAATTTTGATGGTTGAAACTTGACCATTTCCCACACCACTATACTGACTTTCTCTCAATGCTACATGTTTCTTCACTTCAGACTTAGGCTTCAAGAATACCACCCTAGACAAACACATGTTTATGCTCCCACCATTCCACTGATTGGTGTTCATCAAGAGTATGTATCAGATCTAATGAATAATTTGACTCAAGGATAACATTGCCTTTAACCATTCCCTCAACCACCTGCACTCTTGTATATTTCTCTACGAACTTGGATTATTCTTTCACAATTTATATTTATGGAGTTTCCATATTAGAATAAGGCCTAGATGATTCACATTGATTTCCTAAAATATCCTAAAGATCTTTATCTATGTATCCACTCCTAAATTTTCCCCTTTCTTCTTGTATCTTCCTTGGGGTCGGGCTGATTTTGAGGTCATAGTAGTCGTTTTTGTCCTTTTTACTTCTTATCTCTCCTTTTTTCCTCTCCAAATTGTGAAGTGACCACTTTGGGCCTTCAATTTTTTCAAGATATTATCAAATTCAGTAGCATTGAATGTTAAATTATTTGCATCCTTTTCTTCTGTTTTAGTAATCATGTTTTGAAGAATTTTTGGAGAGGTTGTTTGGGAAGGTATATCTACCTCTATCTCTGATTGAATCTTAAGGTATGATCTACAACTATCCTTTCCTCTAAAATACAATCCTTGAGGTAACTTGTATCTAGCCTTATGGAAGTGTTTAAGCTCTCCTTGTACAACAACTTCAACTATGATGCATGAATTCTATAAACTGGATCCACAACAGATGGATTCATGCTTGCAAGTTTGCTATAATATGATCATTTGGGGAATTTTGAGGTCTAAAATGGGCCTCCTAAGGAAATTATAAAATAATAGTGGAAATAAAAAAATAAGGTTAGATTACATCATCAAATTTTAGCAGGAAAAAAAAAACTGTTTTTTCAACTTGTATTTTCGCCTTATCGCCCTATGAGTTTACTCAATTTTGAGAGGGAACACTCGTTGATGCAGAATTTGATTCCTCATCCAAGGAGTACCCATGTTGTATATTTTTGATGGACCCTGCTACATGAAAAATAAGAAATACTTGAAAAACGTGATTGCAATAACATGTTTTCATGTATTTCTCATTTTTCGTGTAGCAAGATCGAAAGTATGGAACATGGGTACTCATTGGATGAAGAATTACATTTTGAATCCAATGGGTACTCCTGCTCGAAATTAGAGTAAAATCTTAGGGAGATAAGTTAAAAGTACAAGTTGAAAAAGTAGTTTTATTATTTTATTATTTTTTAATCTTTTTACCCCAAAAATGGTGAATCATCCCCATGGTTGACATTATCATCTTGAATCTTATTGGTTCTTATAAAATTTATTTTGATGCTACATTTCTTAGGAGGCCCATTTTAGACCTCAAAATTTCTCTAATGAGTGCTTTCTCATATGTGTGACCCATATTTTTAGATAACTTACCCAAGTAAAATGGATGTGACCACTCACGTCTGTGTGCAAAAGATTTCTCAAAGTGTATTAGAGAGTTTTCATAGAAATTATCTCAAACTGAGTCCCTTATCGGTACAAAATGATGTTGGTCATATAGAGGCACCACATTCTGAAGGTTGTCATATTATACAAGGGCCAACAACTCATGTACGTGACTCTATTGCTTTGGAGTTTTTTCTAAAGGAAAACTCATTAATGAACAGTGGTTGCTTTGTCTTTGACTTATTTCCACTGTTTGAGTTAAATTACTTTGCTTCTTCCACTCCACCACATTTATGTGTTTACTCCCATCATTCAACATCAAGTCTACCTCCTTGTCATCGATATTTACAAGTTTCAACAATGGATTGTACAATAAATCAAACTTGAGAAGATTAGCATTTTGTTACACAAACTCTTCCTCCTCAACATCACTCTCTAGAAAAAGTCTTTTGCATTTTTTATCCTTCTTAGTAGCATGCTTGTCTTCATTGTGTTTTTTTGAAAAAGTCTCATCTATATCCCTCATATAAGTGCATTTCTTTATACCTTATTTAGGGTTAGTTAACACCATTTCACTTGTAGCAAGAGTCAATTTCTCCTTAGTGTCAGTTTTCCATTCCATTCCATCATTATTATCATTAGCTTCCTCATTATGGACTTCTTGGCTTGCTCAGAGAGATTGATCATCCTTATCAAGAGATTTCTTCTTTGAAACCCTTGAATTCATGTCGTGGTTGCTCTTCTTCTTAAGGGAATACAACCACACCCATGCTTTTGGCTTTACTTCAACTTTTCTTACACTTATTTTTTTTATTATTTATTTATTTATTTATTTTCAGGCTTGGCCTTATGATCGTTATCTCCTGATTTGTTTTTCTTGCGTCTAACTGAAAAATCATTCCATTTACCTGATTTTTATTGTGTGCCTCATTCTTCAATTTAGATGTTTGATCAGTTTAAAAGTCATGATTATGGCAACCATGATATTCTTTTGAGTGGGTTTCCCAAAGGCGCCATACCCAAAAACTTGAATTGATATGTCATTAAAACCACCAGAAGTCACTAGTTGTGCTTGATCAAAATTTCCAAAAGAAAATACCCCCTATGTATGGGCATGATTTGGTGATTGAAGAGCATTGAACAAAGAAGGAGTTGATTAAGCGACGCTTGTTGGCTTGCTCCACAACAACATTGTTGGTGTGCTGCTAAAGAATAGGTTTCTTTCAAAAGCATAAGTGTTTCGGCCAAATTTTGGTGTTGAATATTGAATCATGTCAAATGACTAAGTACTTCTAAGGGGTGTTCTCTTATCATTAGGTTGGAAAGATTGATCTCTTTTATTCTTTGCCTCCAACTTCTTTAATTCCTCGAAAGCCCATCTTTTCAATATTGCAAAATTTTCATGGTTTCCGCCTGTTGCCTTTCTAACTTCCATCAAGGCTTTGCATACACATCGATTATTGTTTCCTATGGTTTGATATTTAAACACCCTCTAGGCTGGCAAGAGAGCTAGCTCTGATACCATTGTAATGTCCTAGGGTAATTTTACCCTTGGAACTCGTGCTTATCTAGGGTTTCCGTCAATAAATTATGAATAGTGATATTCATAAAAAATATATGAGTAATATAAATTCTACAATGCATAACCTTTCAAGAAAATAACATTAATCACCCACACAATGTAGAATAGACAGTGATCGGGTGTACTTTTAAGTCACTTTGTGAGTGAAGGTCACTAGTTCAAAACTTCATGGGAAAAAAAATAGTAATGTTAAGAGGTGATGTGGCCTAGACAAAGTGCGATCCCCATGCTATTTTAATTAATCAGATGCCCCTGAGTCACAATTTTTGAAGCTAAAAGTTAAGCATGTTTCTATCTCTGAAGCATACAAACAACTTGACAAACAAAAAAAGAAAATAACAATAATCCAAAGTTGAATTCCCAATTTAACATAGATTACATCCAACAATAAGTTCTCTAATATTATTTGCAATGCCACCAACTGGTGAGAAATATGAAACTGAAAATTAACTTAAGGTTGCGGTATAATGTATATGATGTAAAAAAAAAGGAAAATAACAATAATCCGTGGTTGAATTCCCAATTTAACCTAGATTGCATCCAACTAATGAGTTCTCTAATATTATTTGCAATGCCACCAAATAGTGGGCAATATGCAACTGAAAATTAACTCAAGGTTGCGGTTTAATGTATATGATCTACAACTCACTGCCTCGAGGCCAAATTCCATTCCTGCAGCAACATAACGTTCTTGCGTCTATTTCTCAACCACGATGTTACCTCTTCTTCAGGTTTGGCTTCTTTCCTAGGCTTTGCCATCATGTTAGATTTATAACTCAATATCAATATTAGGAGTAACATGTGATCATGTGAGAAATGCTATGCTTACGTTATATTACATGATTTTTTTCTATAAACAGATATTCACTAGTTCTGTTTGATACGCTACAACCCTCTTCAACCTTTCCTGCAATTCGTCATTGTAGTTTTTGAGCTGGTGTATATAATTAATAGAGAGAACCACCACCGTGATATTTTTCTACCACCATAATCCTCACACTATCATACCCTCTATTGAGTAGCTATTACAATTATCTTTTCCACTTATCCATTCACAAGTTAAAGTGACCGTCAATACCTCCTCTGATCTGCATGTAAGGTAACATGTCATAATGGATGTTTCATTCTTCAAATCCTTGTGCTAAGAGTTGATTTCGCAATGCCCCTCTTTACTAACATAATAGCCCGATCCAGCTATAATCATTATACATTTTTCCTGTGTTATTATGTCACAGAGTAATTTCAGGGAAAGTCATTTCCCAATCTGCCACAGATAGATAGGGTGCCTCAATATATACTAATGATTATATAATCCATAGAGAGTCTTGTCAACTAGACCAGAGCTTCTTCAGAGAGAATAACCTGTGCTAGGAAAATCATAGAATAAAAAGGATAAGTAGTTTTACTAACTAGGGTGGAATCTTTTACTTAAAACCTTCAAAGTTTCAGACTCAAGAAAAACAACCATAAATGATTCAATCCAAATGAAATCAACCCAAACAAAGATAAATGATACAATCCAATGATGATCCAAATGAAATCAACCCTTTTGAATTTATAGATTTCCTTAGAGGGGATCTTTCTTAGTAATTGATTGATTAAAGTTCACTCAAAACCCCAACCTTGGGTTTCTTTGCTCAACTACCCCAAAACTTTCCTAGACATTGGGTATTTTGGTGTTTTCCCCTTTTATCATTGACTATAACATAAAGGGATTGATAATTTACTTCGTCACTTGGAAAATTAATTTCTCAGGAACATTACACAAAAGTTAATTCCATAGACTTGTAAAAATGAGGTATTTTTGTTAGCCTCATCTTCATAACAAACCTTGGGGATAGGTTAAACAACATGTAACATCTTCCTCAACTTGAGAATCCTTAAGAGGGTGGAAGGAAGGGGGTTGCAAAGTGGTATGAGAGTGAAGGTTCAGCATTAGACCTTTAAGGAATAAAACTTTGAGCTCTTATATGAGCACCAAAGTTCAACACTAGGACACCAAGGTTCAACACTTGGACTGGATAAGCCTTCAATGGGAAAGTATAGAGTTTCGTTATAGAGTTACAGAGTTGATCATATCAATTTTTTTTTAGCACTCGAACCAAAGAGGCTCTCTTACATGCACATATGATACACACCGAATATGAAAATCTAATTGCTAGATATGCATGTGTACTAGTGATAAAATTATAATGGGTATGGATATTGGTTTGATAGCTTGCTACAATGTTATTTTTATTTCTAATCTGTATGCTAACATGTGATTTTAGTTTGTCACTACCTTCAAAGATGCATGCTCAAGTGTAGACATGCTAGGGTGATGAATGGATACGTTTATTTAATTTTGCTTAATCTAATTAACTATTGAGTGTGTGTAACAAGACATAAGAAGACTCAGAATCACAGTTGGAGAATAAAGAGATGAGGAGAAGAATGGTAGAATACAATATGCCTTGATCCTATCATCATTAGAAAAATGACTTTGTGGGAAAGAGGTCAGAGAAAAATTCCCTTGAGTAGATGGATACCCTTATAATTTTGAGGGCTAAATTGAGAAGTTGCAAAGAAGACAATGAAAATATTGTTTGAGCACAAGAAATAGAAACATAGGTGAATGCACTGATCTTATAGAGTTTGTTAGACCTGCAAATACGAAAGCAACATGAACTTGGTTCTAACTATCTAGGTAGAAAAAAATCCAAGCAAAGTCCTTTTAAAATTTGGATGCAAGGACTTAAAGCCCATAGAGCAAGGACTGGAAACCAATATAGCATAAGACAACAAGTACAAGAAGAGACACATGCAAGCTAGTGAAGACATGGTAAGGGGAGAAACCCCATTCATTACTTTGGAAAGAGAATCAAGCATCCATAACCATAATTCTAGTGCAACAACCAAGAGACACCATCAACAAAGGAGGAGCGAGAAGAGCTCAATGTTAAAGGAGTTCAAGAAAGGCAAACCTCCTACCTTTATTGGAGAAAATAAGAATATTGAAAAGGTAGAAGCCTAGTTGTTGGGAATGAGGAAATATTTTAGATTCCATGACTAATATGAAAATATGTTGCCCAAAGTTGCTATTTTCAACTTGACATGTGAACATTTGGAGAAAACCACCTGTGAAGAGATTGTCCTCAGCAACAACAAAATGACACACAGTTTTACAATGTGCAAGAGGCAACAATGAAGAATGATGTGGCTCAGAGTGTGCCACAAATTTATGCTATATTGGATAATAAGCAAGAATATATTCAATCCTCGGTGATTGAAATGTAAGGTATAGTTGTCAACCAACCCATTTCAAATTTAATTGACAAGGGTTCTAATTTCATCTATATCAACCTTAAGATTGCAAAGGAATGTGTGCTACAAAGGAAGAAGCATGAAAAATCATGGATGGTCTAGCTAGCCACGTGAGCTACAAAGTGAGTAATGGACTTAGTGGAATCATGCCCCATGGAGTTAAATGGCATATCCACTATCACCACCCTCAATATCTTACCATTGGGCTCGTATGATTTCCCAATCCACATGGACTAGCTAGTAACCCATAGAACCAAAGTTGACTACCATAGTAAGTCACTAAAGTGCCTTAGAAATGAGGGTGAGGAAGTGACACTACCGGGTATAAGAAAGTTTTTTTTGCTAGACAAATATCGATGATGCAGGTAAAGAGGTGCAATAGAAAAGGGTGCATCATGTATGTGGTCCAAGTGATCAATGAGGCAGAGGGAAGCTAGGATGGAGTGGAAGCCCACATAGTCTTAAAGCAGGTCAATGACATGTTTCCAAAGGTAATACCGAGACTACCTACTAGGAGAGAAATCAATTTCTCCATTGAGTTTATTCCTAGACTAGTGGCTGTCTCGAAATCTCCATATCATATCAGTATGCCGAAGTTAGTGGAGCTAAAATTATAGCTGAATGAAATGTTGGACGAAGGATATATTAGGTCCAATGCATGTCCCTTGGGAGCCCCAATACGTTTTTTAAAGAAAAAGGATGACACACTGTGACTATGTATTGATTGTTGACGGTTGAATAAATCAATTGTAAAGTAGAAGTACATGCTACCTGCATTTGATGACCTATTTGATTAGTTGAGAGGGGCTATGATATTCTCAAAAATAGACTTGAGATCCAGTTATCATCAGGTTCAAAATCATAATGAAGACATCCATAAGACAACTTTCAAGACCAAATATATACACTATGAGTTTGTGGTGGTGCAATTTAGGCTCACAAATGCCCGAACCACATTTATGTGTTTGATGAATAATGTCCTCAACCCATATTTGGGCAATTTTGTATTGTTCTTCATGGATGACATCTTGGTTTACTAAAAAACCAGAGAAGAGCATGAATAAAATTTGAAAGTAGTATTGCAGTTGTTGAGAGAGCACGCGCCTTATGCTAAGTTTAGTGAATGTGATTGTAACATCCCCTTTTATTGCACCCCATGTAATGTCACTATGTAAAGTTGTACATGCTAAAGGCTCATACAAGTAAGGAAGTTATATGGTAGTAAAGATTTTGTTTGGTAGTGGTTCTGAACAAAAAGCCACATTTAATATATATTGTGACAAAGAAAGTGCAATATTACTAATAAAGGGCCCTACTTATAATGCTAAAAATAAACATATTGGTGTGAAATATCATTTTGTTAGGCATGCAATTGAAGTCAAGAAGGCATTGTGACAAAAGGAAATGTTGCAACTTCATTGATAAAGCCTATCTATAGCAAGTTCTATTGGTGTAGAGAATCAAAGGGCATAATATCTGTTGCTATTGATTTTATGAATGCCTAACACTCTCCATTTTGCAAAGTATCCAACAAGTGGGAGATTCTTGGATAGGTGGTGTATTCCTTGTAGGTAATGTATGCATTATTGCATGAACTAGAAAGGGGTTATTTTTTGTGTGAATGGTTTTGGTTTATTGTAATCTAATATCAATTAAAAGATCATGGTTAAATCTAATCTTAATTAACAAATTAGTGTTAACTGAAGTTGTAGGATACTTCAATTGTATTTTGCTGAAATAGTTGCCTGATACTTCAATATTATATTTTGATGAAATAAAATGACAGATAGATAGTGCAGCTCTAAAATACCAATTTTCCTAATTAAGAGTTTCTAATATAAAAATCACTTATATTGTGTGTACATACCTTTGTTTTTTTTATTATCTTTTTTTAAGATTTTGTTAATATACTTACACATATTTATAAAAAACTCTTCTAATTGTATTATTGTTTTTCCTATAATCCTATAATCTTATAGCTTGGTGAGGCAATTATGGTATCCCAACCTCAACCTCATACAATCAATGAATTCTTCCTTGAATCATCATTACCGCAAAAGGTTAGTATTGTTTATGATTTACCTTTAAACACCAACATTAGGTGGTTCAATGATACACCCAATGCAATTGGCATATTACCAATAGAAGTGAATTAAAAGTGTACAAACTCAACCTTTTTAGCCATAATATACTCTTCTTCTTCTTTTAATTCTAACAAAATATCAAAATCTTCTAAAAATTGGCTAAAACTTCTAATGACAAAAATTACATGGTAAAAGCTTTCAGAAATCAGATTAAACTTTACCTCTAATGAAACATTTATCAAATTTAAAATAATAATAATAATTAAATTCTCCAAAGCCAACACTATGTGGTTTAATGATACAGTAAATACAATTGGCTTATTACTAATAATTAAAAGCGGACCAACTCAATCTTTTTAATAAGTTTATATTTTCAATTAACAATTGTTAATATTCACTACTATAAAAAATTTTATAGACACATTAAATCCAATATTCTAAAAAAAATATTTTTATTTTACCTCTAACAAAACTTTTATTATATTATAAAATTTTCTCTAATTTTTATTACTCATTTCATATGATTCTAAAAATAAAAATATAGTAATAACATTTATATCCTCGATTTTCATCATTTTCTTTGGGCAATTTTAACACAATATATATCCTTATGCACACAATTCATAATAATATAATTTTATGATAATCTGTTTTTTTATTTATTATGTTATATTGAACTTGCTTAATTTTGTTTTGACTATTTTAAAAATATTTATATATTTATTATTATTTTTATTACTTATTATATGAGGTTTAACTTCAACCTTTTGTTTTTGAGATATTTATAAAAATTAACCTCCACACAAATCAAAGCCAAGATTTTAACTTATTACTTATTACCATTTCTAAATTTACAACAACCCAACCATTACTAACATATTACTACTTCCATGACATGTGAGTCTTGATGATGAACTTGGTTACACTAAAGGCGGTTGTTGGTTGGTCTCAGTGAACTGGCTTGGTTACAGTGATGGCAGTCACTTGTCGTTATCATAGACAAGATTCTCCACTACTACATACCCAACATCTCGCCAAACTTAAGAGCTTGTCTCGTCCTTAGCTATCAGAAATCCAAAATTCATTTCAAAAAATATAAAAATATGGAGTTGTCCAGTAGAGTAATTGTTTAGAGGCTAAAAGTGGTTGGACTTGGGTCAAATTTTTTAAAGAAATTTTGTAGTAGCAGTGTTTGAATTACTTTTTTAATGGTGGAAATAGATTAAGTATCTTTAAAAATTTTTGAGGTACCTAAAATTTTGAAATTTGACAGTTGTAACTTGGATTTATAAAATTCTCTGCTAGATTTTATCAAAATATTGCCAAAATTTTCATAATTTTCAGAAATGTGAACAATATTATTACTATTATTATTATTAATTTTTTCTTAAAGGAAGTTGTTTAATTATAATTTAAAAGTGTATTGTTTAATTAATATACGAAATGACTTTTTTGGTTGGCAATATATTTTCTAGCAAGATTATGATTTTTTGTGCTTTTGAATGCATAAATGAATTCAGTATCCAAAAAATTCCCAAAACACTAAAATTTTACAAATTAAATTGTTTAATTTCATTATTCTTAAAATTTTCTACAAGATTTTGGGTAAAATTGGCTAGAAAAAGTGTGTCAAAAAGGATATGCTTAGTTTTTTTTAATGAAATTAAGATTACTAGGAACTTTGCAAATTAAACAACTTAAACTTTAATTCTTAAAACTTTCTACAAATTTTTGGGTAAAATTGACCACAAAAAAGTTCGTGAAATGAGACCTACTTAGTGTTTTTAATGAAATTAAGATTAAGTATTATTGAAAAGAATATACTATTGGAAATTGTCTAAATCATGATAACAAGGGTTAATGATTCAAGATTGGAAATATTTGATAAAAAGTGTAAGTTTACTTTTTTATGAAGCATAAACAAAGTGCACATGAGGTTAGTTTTTTTTTGAGAATAGTAATAGTATGACAAGTTCAACCCCATATATATATAATATCATATAAAGGAGACCGATAAATTTCATAGATAGTACAATCAAGGGCGTGTCTTTGGCCTGTAAAAGGAGTAAACCCATGAGATAAAGAGCAGAAGGACTCTGCCCCAAATTGGGAGAAACATTAGGCCTTGCAGTTTTGTTGTTGGCATTACAAAACAACTATTGATCAAATCATGCATTTGTGAATTGAGATAGAGATATTGTAGTTGCTGCATGAAGTAACAGAATGATGCACAGTATGCCAAAGAAAGGGATTGTGGACAAGCCATGGGGTTGATGCATAGTGTGCCAAAAAAGTGTGCGAACAAGCCATAGGTCTCTGGCTTGTTCACCTTCATGGTGGTGGAACAAAGGTGACATCTAGAGAAATCAAAATGCGGAGAGAGAGCTAACCTCATAGTTGTCATATCACCGAGAATTAAATTTTGTCACACTAAAACTACATCGTAGCCACACTGGAACTGCATTGCACTTGGGTAGTGTAATGAGCCTGCATCCTGCTTGTATCCGTCAGTTTATCCTCCAGGATGAAGCAACCCTAGGGGATGGGGCAGGGAGAAAACATAAGTGCGTCGACCATTGAAGGGATAGAAGCCTGGGGAGGAGGGGGAGGAGCCACATGGGTGGAAGGAAAGGGCGGGAAGGAGGAGCCAACCAGTGGAGAGTGGGATGGGAAAGGATTTAGGGAAGGAGAGGAGGGGATGTTGGGTGGAAAATATAGGCATAGGACTCAAGAAAGACACCTAAGAGAGGAGACTCCATGGCTCTAGTGAGTGGAGAGCTCAGTAATATGGGCATGCATTTTCATTTTCTCTTAGGCGCGTTCCTTTAACTGGCATGGAAGGAGATTCCTGAGAGCCCAAAGCATTGGGTTTCCTTGATGCAACTTAACTTCCTCCATAGCTAGGAATTCTCTACGCATGGAGTTAGGAATCCCACTGTCATATATGGTGGTGATACTAGCATCAAAGAAGTTGGTAGAAGGGTGCCCATGACCTCTCCCTCTGTCAAGGCACTTGCATCTTCCCCTTTCCCAATTCATGGTCACACAGAGCAAGGTTGTAGACACAATGCCAAAAAGTCCATTGAAGAGAATGTCAGAAGGAGAATGCAGTTTGTCGAGGGGAATGAACATGGGGATGAGAAATTTAATGACGAGGTGCGGGATGGGGGGATCTCGTACTAGGGCAATTGGCTCGCAAGAGGGGGAGTAAGTGACACATGGTAAGGATGATGAACCAGGTGGGAGCTGCAGGCTAGGCACTTTGGAGTGAGAGCCTGTGATTGCAGAGCTACCTAGATCCAGGGAAACCCTATTTTTTTTTGTCAATAACAATCAATTTAAATTAGCAAATAACTATTGCACACGAGGCGTAGAGAAGATGGTGACAAGGTGTTTTGTTCAGACACTCTGTGGTGAAAAGGTCATCAGTTCGAAACCTCATGGGAAAAAATCTAGCCATGCTAAGGGGTTGGTGTGGCCTAGGCCAGGTACAATCCCTAGGTGATTTTGACGACTTAGAACCCCTAGGTCGCGGCTAATCAAGCCGTAGGTTAAGCATGTCAGTCATCTCAGGACTCACATAACCTAGTAAACAAAAAAAATAGCAAATAAAAATTAATGACATTCATACATATTGTCAGATTTATCTTTCACCTATCAATTAATAAGTGAATTATAATAAATTTAACCACTTTAAAAAATTCATAATTAATTATATAATACATTATTTCAGTTAGCCACAAGGGTTAGCTCTATTGGTTCTTTGATATTGTTGCTAGTATTGGTTATTTGATTCCCTTGGGATGAGACCCTTAATTTACTATCCACAAGATATGGAGTACTCCTAGATTTCTTATTCTTTCATTTCAAATAATAAATCAATAATACATTGTCAATTATGAAAAATCAATTAAGAATTATGATGTATTGTCCATTATGAAAAATTAGTTAAAATTATTGAATTTTTAAATTTTTATAAGTCATTTTAAACAAATGGTTACCTATTATATCTATTATATCTCTAGTCCTAAATTGAAAGTATACTTTCACAAAATGATTATCTTCTATTTATTAATTAAAATTACAGGTTTGAAGGTGTCATTTATAAAGTTACAATATTTTCTTATGTTTTTCTTTCAAATAATAAATAAATAATTGAGCCAAGATGCTCATTCTACAAGGTAGTGTGAAGCCAATGTGTAAGTATGTTCGTCCCTCTTAAAATAAAAGTAAAATGTTCTCTAAACAGTAAAATATTCTCTAAACATAAAACAATGTCGGCTATAATAAAAAAGAAAAAAAAAATATGCTATGCGTATTTAATTAGTTCTCCATATAACCTAATATAATTCCATGTAAAGTAATTAGAAGTAAAAAAATGTGCCTAAGATATTTCAACCTTATACTTTCTAAAAATATTATAACATGTGGTATCAACTTCATATATATCTATATATAGAAAAAAATGTTAAAAAAATTATTTTAATGTTATATAGAATAAAATATCCAATGTGAGTTTTATAAAATAGTTTAATATTAATTATATTAATGTATACTAAAATATATTAATAACA
>APFE031275852.1:0-23466 GCA_000404065.3 Pinus taeda | reverse complement strand
TTTTTTTAACTTTTAATTTTTTAACATCCCGTCAATGTGACGTTTTTGAAAATGAATGGCAAGTTGAGCATGACGTGGAGATTTTAGATTAAAACGTATTTTACGAATAAAAATGCGAAATACAAGCATACGGGCATCAAATTTAACCCCTGATTAGAAATAATCAAATATGAAAATTCGATATGTTTTGTATCTTTGACCATTTAAGAAAAAAATGAATAATTAAAAGAGTGACTTTTCAATCTTATCTTTATTCTTCATACACCAATTTTGTCAATTTTAGTCTTATTTGTCAAATGATGAAGAATTTTGGGAGTTCGTGGTTGCGCAAACGTTATAATTAAAGAATATGGTTAAAATTACATGAATGTAGAGAGTTCTTCATTGATTAAACAATTTTAAAGGCTCGGATGAGATTGAAAAGCATGAACGTTTACAGATTAATACATAATTTTATTTTCCCTTTAAAAAAACACCATCAGATTTAAAATTTAAATTACCCAAATGTGTGTATGGAATGCACAGGTTTTTTTTTTAAACATCAAACCACCGTTGAGGGAAAACAATGGCGATTTCTTTCTCAGCTCCGACACATTTTTGAAGGAAAAAGTTGAAACCACATTTTTTTTACTACACGTATCAGTTCAGTTAACATTGCAAAAGGGTTTATCAAAAGAGGTAGAAATAGGGTAATGGGTAGATGAGTCAGTGAACTTGTAAATTGAATTAACCCTTTGAACTATTATTATTTAAAATTATAACTATCACGCTATACAATCGGTAAAGCTGTGCATTCATTGCCCAGTAAACTACATATACTTGTCATGTCACTACCATACTGCAACACCCAGGCCTGTGCCTGCTTTGTGTTTGCTTTCAAAGCAAAGAACTCTTTTAAAAACAAATGATTTCCCTCTATACTTATAAAACCCTTACAATGTTGGCGGTAATCCACGCCTTCGAAGCCCACCAAAATCTCCAGCGCAGAGGCTGTTGAAATAGCCTTTCCATCGCAGCAGATATTGCAAGGGGAGGCCGCCGTGATATGCTGAATGATTTTGTGCAAAGTTGTTCCCAAATTTTTCAAGGTTTTGAGTAATGATGCGGCCATGGAAGCAAATATCTCCCTTTTTATGTTCCCTCTCTTCGGCGGAAGCCTCCCCCTCATTCTATTGACTCTGCCAGTGGTAGTGGCCGTAGCCGGTCCTGCCATGCGCACAGAATAATTATCTCCCGATTGCTTATTTCAAATTATGTGACTCACAGTTTGGTTGTTTAATTGTGCTTCCACTCCCAGAAAAGCAAAAAACACCACATTTCTGACAAAGAAGAAGAAACAGCAACAGGGCATAATACGAATGACAGTGGGCCAGAATACAAAGAGTCAGATGTAAGCCACAACATAGGAAAGGAAGATGGAAAAGCAAATGACATATAAAGGAAGATGAGTGATGGGAAATTTGATTAAGAAATGGTTGAGTTAAAGGAAAGACTCATTATGGTAAGTATGTTGCTACAAGAAGGAGAGAATGGAGACGAGACAATTGAATGTGATCTTAAGAAGAAGATCAAGAGGCCTATTAGGCAATTGTATACCTGGAATTTGAGGAAAATGTTGAGGCACCTGATCAATGTTATGTTGTGAGGCGAATAACTCAAATCTGCTAAGTATGACGAGGAAGAGAGAGTTCACTATTGTGAACTAGAGCAAGGGACACTCCTTAGAGAAGATGAATATGAAGATGAAATTTCTATAGTAGAGCTATCGATAGATTCATGATTTGTGGGGACAATTCATAATAATAGAAGAAGTTTCTACCAGATAGTGAGGCTAGAGAGCCTTGTGATTTCAAAATTGACAAATTTTCTGAGAATACAAGTATTGCGAAATTTGAAGATGGATAGCCACTACAAATTATCATGAAGAAAGAGGAAAGTGTTAAATTTCCCCTAAGGTATAGAAGCAATAACAGAGTTACAAAAGAAGCATCTCTGCAAGTGGACGGGTGGATATAAAACAATGTCCAATCACAATCCTCATGGAGCACACTGAAGAAATCAAGTGGTTGGAAGAATTTTAACTAGATCCCGTGAAAGATGGGGAAATTATAGCTAATGATGAGGAATATTCATTTGTGCTAAGTAAAGAAGTGCTCATAGAATATAAGGGTACATAAATAATTTTTTTTTTGTCAAGCTAATCATGTGCTAGAACGTACAAAGGGATATGGTGAACATGAAGTTGCGGTTAGGGAGATAACATCTACGTCATTTCCTAGAAATGGAGGTGAAACTAAAGAACAACATTATAAGGAAATTATTAGATATCTAGAGGAAGAAACGAGGCTCTTAGAAGACTAGCTTATAAGGGATGAACCTTGCATAGAACCTACAAATATAATTCTAGTAAATTTTTATGATTTGTATGAAGATTTTAATTTCATGGAGAAAAGGATAATAGATTTAAGGGTGCACATTCAACTTGCAAAATTGGAATTGGAAGAAGATGAAGCTTATGAACCAGTGTTGGATAAGGTTTTTGCAATTCTCAGGCAAGATGAAGACCGTACGAAGAAACTGAATCTTAAGGAGAGTTCAGATCAGCTTTAAGAGTTGAGAATATATATCTCAAATGAGGCTAGAGAGCTTTGTATTATTAAATTTGACAACATAGTTATGTATGGATGTAGGTACCATGAATGGTGGAGGAGGAAAATCACTTACAAATATCATGGTGATATGAGAGGATGGAGTACCTTCCTGAAACATTGAGAAGATGGGACAACATTGTCTCATAGAGAGAATCAAGGAGAAATCCATGCAAAAACTACTAATGCAGTCATTGGAATACAATTGCAAGAACAAGTGAGCAGGAAAAAATTGGTTTGTTTTGATAGCCGAAAGAAGGATCAAATAAATGATCGAGAGAAACATTTTGAAGCGATTAGGTTTCTAGAAACATGGATTAGATTATCCAATTTCTAAACTAATTATTTGTTTGCAGTCTTCAAGGGAGCTGAGACAAGGATGGGAAATTAGAGAAATTAAAAATTTCCAGCATATGGCATGAGAGATGGCAACAATAAAATTCAATTGAGGATAGAGATGGATAACGAGATTGACATGATGCATATGTTGATGAGAAGGATGCCCAAGAGAAGATATAACAAGAAGGGAAGGGCAGCAAACAACAAAATATAGCTAACTATATGAGTTTACCTTGGCAAGGCACATGGGGTACTACAAAATCAAGTTTGGGATCTTGGAAGACAAAGGTTAATAGTGGAGAAACAATACAACCAAACATGTGGACAGCAACAACATTATATATGAGACCTAGGAGGATTGAGTAAGTTGAAGGCACGTGACTAGGAAGTCATGAAAACTTTCAATTTGGGGAGTTTGATGCACGAGCATCAACCCCTAGGAAACCATTTTTCCTACACCCAAAGGGGAGATAATTTTTTCAATATTAATTTGTGTAAAATCAGGAATAGTGTTTTTTTTTTTTTTTTACACATGTCTTGATTCTAAAAAGAATCTAGGTTGTTATGACTTTTGATGAGCTAGCATTTTTATAAGAATGACAAATACTAATATGAGGTGTTAGGAATTTTTCTAAGAACTAGGACATATGTCCAAAGCATCTTCATTTTGTTAGAAGATATTATTCTTGTAGTTAGATATGTATACATGTATATATTTAGAGTTCGATTGGAGCTAGGTGTGGAGTAGAGTCAAATTCTTGGAGAGAAGAGTTCACGAGAGCCAGGCCAAAAAAAAGAAAATAAAAAGAAAACCACCTCATTCCGAGAATCACCATTTATGAAAAGAATATTGTTTCATACACAGGAGCACCATCATTGATTGAGGTTCAGTTGTAAAGAGTTTCAGTTTTGTGTGCGAACATGCAGGGAGATAGACTATGTAGCTAGTTTAATTTTATTCCATTTCCTTATATTTCATAAATACATATACGAACAAGTTTTGTGTGGCCCCTCATTATTGTGATTGCTTGAGAATATGAATAGTAGTTTGTAACTCTTGGATAAGGCTTGACTTCTGGGTTTTGTTCCTAGTTGAAGTTTACAAGTTGGATTTATCTTGATAAATTTGAAGACTTGGTGCAAGCATTTAACTAGATCTATTTATGATCATCTCTCTTATTCTTAGACCACGGATCCCTTGCACAAAGGAGTTGTTTCCATTGACAAAATCCAAGGATTAGTATGTTGAAATTCTAAATTCAATTCTGTCAACTCACATATATCTAGATCTCTTGTAAATACATGGTTTTAACATATTGTCGTTGTGGTGGTGGACCAACTCTCGGATCTCAGATTATCATTTACCCGACACTAATTAAATTAACCAAATTACTGATCATATTTGGATCGGGAAAATATATTCAATCGGATAGTTGACGTGGGACATATGTTCAATAATATGAGTTTGGTAGACATTTGGGCCTTCAAGTAATCTGATACTCTAAGTGAAACCAAGATTTATGGATAACAAAGTCAAAGTCATTATCTAACGTGGACACCGCATTAACATAAAAAGGTATATTTGGTCTTTAATGCATCCAGATTATAAATAACCTGGATCAATATGGATCCAAGTTTAAATTGTTGATAAGAGAAAATATCTGGGCATAGAAAAAAATCTTTTGGATTAATCACATTGTAAGAATTGGGTCGATGTTTCGAACCAACTGATGTGGTTCATCCTTAGGACAAGGTGAGAAATCAATTGATCTAAGAGAATAAATAACATGGATCCATCATTGTTCAATGTTAACTGTTCAGAAATAGTCGTTGGTGAAATAAAATTATTTAGTTAGTAACTCGCTGTTATTTAATAATTAATTATTAATTATCCAAATTGTCGCAATTTATTAATTTAAAAAATAATACAATTTAATAAAATAATATTATAATCTTGGGTTGACCTAGTCAATGTGAATTAGGAAGAAAAATAGTCGTTATCATGACCCAATCCTTACAATGTGATTATTTCAAAAGACTGTTTTCTAAATGATGGATCACAAAAGTCTTAGATCTAGCATCTAACATATTGAAAAGGTGGTACATACAGATCCATCTAGATCCCAGATGATTGGACTGACTTAAAATATACATAAGCCATGATGAAGTATAGAACACTCAGATCCATCAAAATTCGGATATAAATGGGAATTTTTGTTAGGCACCTTAGGGGTTAAGCACTTGGTCATCACACTAGTTATATGGAGTTTGAGCGTTTTGAGTATAATAGGAAAGAGCCACCAAGCAAGAAATTAAAGGCTTAGTACCTTTAGAATAAAGCACATGTTTTGAGCCCAGGGTTTTTTGAAAGTGTAGACTCAAGCCTAGGGGGCTAGGGTCTATTTAGCTTTGTAGTTTGCATGCATGATGTGCTAATTGTTTTAGTTGTAACTCTTGTGATAGCCAAGGGAATGTTAACATCACATTTCTGTTGGCATTACATAAAACTATGGTGTGATACTCAAGAGTAGAGATCAAAACCCATGAGGAGATAATAGGTTGGGATTGATATGAATAAAGGCCACCATGCATATGTAAAATGGGAATCCACTGCATCACAAAACCCTCAAATATTATGATATCGACAAAAAGGAAGTAATATTTTACATAGGTTGCAGGTCATGTTATTTTCTTACACATACATTTGGTTTATGCCAAAACTGGGAAAACATGAGGAGTAACGTGTTATTCTTTTTTTGATAGAGAAGAAGTTATTAGTTGAGTGTTGAGCCATAGGAATGGGCACACAAATAAACCGATAGATGGGGCATAAACTTCATAGATTTGTTCAGTGTAAAGGCTCAGATAGAGTTATATTTGAATATTACTTGCAGGGAAAAGTAGAGTTAATGAATGGAGAATGAAATGATTAGGTCTGATGGGAGAGTATCCAATGTAGGAGTAGAGGTTTTGGTTTCTTCCTTATAGGAAAAGTTAAGGCTAAGAAGGTTCACATATTTGAGACATAGAAGAGGTGAGCAGGTGGTAGAAGAGTTACTCTGGTCTACATCTAAACTTAGTTCTAAAAAGCTGATGATGGCATAGGTATTTTGAGCCAAACTAGCTTTGATATCACTGTAAGAAACAATCACGAAAATATACAAGAATTAAATGAATGTGAGTGTTAAGTGTGAAGCCAAACTGTGGTACACTGTGCAACTGATGGCGCCGACTACACGGCACTCGTCGTCCTAGCCGTCACCGCCACACCTATACCAAACCTACCACACTGCCATTATCTTCTAGATCTCCTTCTAAATCACATGCAGGATTCTAGACCCTCCTTTAGCCTCTATATATTTGTAATTTCTCTGGCCAAGGATGGCAAGCCAAGGCCCAGGCCTGTTATGTAATGCTAAGTGATTTTTGTTCTCCACTTAAGTAATTTCTATTGTTTGCTCCTGTATGTTGTCTGTTGCTGTCTATGATTAAGGATAGAATCTGTGAGAAAATTTTGTTGTCTTGCTCCATTGTGTGTGATGCTTTTGGCCAAAACTATTTAATTTCTCTTATGTTTCTGCTCTAACAACTAGTATCAGAACATGGTTCGAATATCCACTGTGCAAGCCTCTTAGTGCCATCGCCTTACCTATGGCAGTGTTCATTAAAATGTTGGTTGTTACCTCTGAAGCCATTGCTATTCCTAAATCATCTATCTATGTCTGTCTGAACAAGAACGAAAGCAAATGCAGCTCAGTGAGTGAATTCTGCTCCGGACTGCTCTAGCTATTGGGCGCCTCTCTGAATGGTGCACAGATTTGCAAAAAAAAAGACGGATGTTGAAGGATCTGTCCAGGAAATCAGAAATCGTTGCAAAAGAAGAGAGTCCAGGAAAGGGATCTATCGAGGAAATAGATGAGGAACTAGCTGAGGAATGTTAAGACAGTTGTTGCAAGAAATAAAAATCCCTCAGGAACTAGCTGAAGAACATTAAGGCAGTTGTTGCAAGAAATAAAAAGGTTGTGGGCATATGGTGAAACATACCATGAAGCCTAAAAGGTGGAGTTTGTAAGTGTTTTACGTGGAATTCCTAAATGTGTTTTCAAATCAATTTTCCACCTGTTTTTTTAATTCAACATTTCCACGTTATGTGAAGTGTTTATTTCATTATCCTAAATGAAGGTTCAAACATTATATACGTTTTTATATTTATTATGAAACATATATAATCATATGTTGGAATTTTGAAAAGTATATTTTAAAATGGGGCACGAATTTTGAAAAGGGTATTTTAAAAAGGAGGAAGGTCGTTATTACTAAATTTTAAAGAATAATAATTAAAGTTTTATTTTTAAGTGGAGTTTTTGTTTTATTTGGGCATAAATATACTGCAAATGGAGACGATAGTTACAGATATGGAGAAGTTGAGTGGGGCTAATTTTGCCTTATGGAAATCACAAATGGAGGATATACTGATTTTTAAGGATCAATATTTGTCGATTGAGGGCACAAGAAAGAAACCCTCATCCATGACAGATGAAGAGTGGAATAAGCTAGATAGAAAGGCGATTGTATCAATTCACCAATATCTAGCAAAGAATGTGTATTTCAATTTGTCCGGAGAAAAGATGACAGAAGGATTATGGAAGAAGCTCCATGATCTATATGAGAAGAACACGGCATCAAACAAAGTGTTCTTGATGAAGAAGCTTTATAATTTCAAGATGAAGGAGGGTGCTTCAGTTGCTAAGCACTTGAATGCATTAATATTAGTACTAATCATCTTGCCTTTGTTAAAATCATTTTAGATGATGAAATTAGAGCCATTTTGCTAATTTGTTCTATGCCAGGCAGCTGGGAAAATTTAATTGTAGCTATGAGCACTTCAGCAACTGCAGGGACCCTGAAGTTTGATGATGTTAGCAACAGTTTAATGAATGAGGAGTTGCAACGCAAGTCAATTGCGGAAAACCAAGGAGGAGGAGCTCTATCTCTAGCTGATCATGGTAGGAGAATGGATCAAGGCCAGCAAGGGCGATCAAGATCAAGAGGTCGATCAAAATCAAGGAGAGGAAGGAACATTTGCTTTCATTGTGGCAAACCTAGGCACATGAAGAAAGAATGTCAATTTTGGAAGAAAGGACAAAAGGATCAGAGACCATTCAATACAAATCACAAGTCATCCAACACAAATGAAAGTGAGACTACTGTTGTAGCCATAGATGGTGATGTGTTGTTTACTGTTTCAGTAGAGGATGCATGTGTATATACATCTAGTAATAGTTTTGATTGGATCTTTGACTCTGGGACATATCACCATGTAACCCCATGCAAAGATAGTTTTGTTTCATATAATCCTGGTGATTATGGGAGAGTGCATTTGGGGAATAATCATTTTTGCAGTATTGTTGGAGTGGGAGATGTCCAAATCAAGATGAAAGATGGAAAAGGTATATTTTTGGAACAGGTCAGGCATGTACCAGAAATGCTCATGAGTTTAATCTGTATGGGATGACTGGATGATGAAGGCTATTCCACAAGCTTTGGAAAAGGAGGCTGGAAAATTAGCGAAGGAGCATTGGCCGTGGCCAAAGGACCCAAAACATGAACATTATACACATTGAAGGCACTGATAGGAAAATCAAATTTGGCTACTGTCACGAAAGAAGGAAATTCAGCAAATCTGTGGCATAAGCGCTTGGATCACATGAGCGAGAAGGGCTTAAAAATCCTTGTTGGTAAAAATTTATTGCCAAGTTTGAAATCCTACAATCTTTATCTTTGTGAGCATTGTATATATGGTAGACAAAGAAGGGTTTCATTCCTTAGAGGTGGCCATGACAGAAAGAAACATGTGTTAGAATTGGTACACTTAGATATGTTTGGGCCTGTTAACATCAAAGCATTAGGAGGAGCATCATATTTTGTAACATTTATAGATGATGCATCCAAAAAGGTTTGGGCATATCCTATGAAAAGTAAAAGTGAAGTGTTTGGAATATTTCAAAATTTTCATGTTATTGTTGAAAGAGAAACTAACAAATTTCTCAAGTGTTTAAGAACAGATAATGGTGGAGAATATTGCTCAAATGCATTTAAGGAATATTGTAACAGGTTTGGCATAAATCATGAGAAGACTGTGCCTGGTACTCCTCAACAGAATGGTGTCACAAAAAGGATGAATTGTACCATTATGGAAAAGATGTGAAGTATGTTGTCCAATTCTGGTTTGGAGAAGAATTTTTGGACTGAAGCAGTCAGGACCGCTTGCTACCTCATAAATAGATCTCCAACTACGGCCTTCGATGGTGGTATCCTTGAAGAAATTTGGACTGGTAAGAATTTGAATTATTCTCACTTGAAAATCTTTGGATGTGAAGCAATTGTACATATTCCCAAAGAAAATAGAACTAAGCTAGATGATAAATCTATGAAATGCATTTTTTTGGGATATGTGGATGAACAATTTGGTTAGTGTCTATGGGATCCAGTCAAACATAAGATTATTAGAAGCAGGGATGTTATATTTAATGAGTCAGAAATGTTCAAGAGGACTGTAGGTGAGCTGGAGGTCAAGAAAGTTATTGATGTAGAATTTTTCTACAAATCAACTAGCTCTGATATCATGTAGAATTTTTCTACAAATCAGCGAGCTCTGATACCATGTAGAAATTCCCACCTGTAGATCACCTGATAATGCAATAGACTAAAGCAAAATACTTGATCTACTTCTACAACCAATTTAGCGGAAACTTAATCGAACATGAGCAACATCAATAAGAACACATATAACGGATAAGAAGGAATTAATCACACATAACATAAAAGATATAACCCGGGGAAAGCCTCAGCCTAAAACCCCAACTCTGTATTATCATATAAGTGGAAATATAGCCAATATTATAAAAAGAATCAGCTCAAAAGATATGTTGCTCTCTGCAATACCTCTGCTGCTCATAGACAGTCAAATGCCTCTATCTAACCTCTGGTCTGCCCTCCAAGCCTCCTATTTCTTTGCGTAATTTTGATTAGGGTCCAGTGCAGCCACTTGTGTGAATTGGCCTCTTCACACACTCACAAACCTTTGATCCAACTACGCAGTCTTGAAGGAGATAAATCCTCATCATGGATGAGCTTCCTTTATAGGAAAAATATTCATCCAACTGATAGTACACTATCCCTTCTCTGATCTCAAGTGGGTCTCTGTCTGAACTGACATGCATGAGTTATTCATGAGAGAATCTTCAATTATCTGAAGTGCAACAGTTATATGCAAGCATGCATTAACTAACTGAACTTACTTAATTTGAACAAATTGTTTAAATCAATTATAATTGGACTTGACTCAGTTAACTGAGCCAACTAATTACTACTTAAATTGGAACTCATCCTTATCTATTTAACTGATGGATAAATTCCTCAATTAATAGAGAAATTGTTGCATGTCCTCACATAGATTTCAAGTTTGATTTTCCTTAATTAATTAACTCAAGATGAATTCATTAATTAATTTACAAATAGCTGTTAGTATCAAATTCGAATTTTACTTCCTATGTTTAATACAGGGACTTACTAAAATAGGAATCCATCCTGAACTGCTAAAAATAGCAATGTTGTTTTTAGCACTTCCATTTTTCATTCCTTATTGCTCAATCTAGCACTGGTACCCAAACTGCTATTTATTGCAGTGCTATTTTTAGCACTTCTATTTTTAGCATTTCTTGTTGCCATTTTTCAACAATTGATTGGTTTGAAGAGCAGCAGGAAAACATCCCACCAATGCAAGAAAATGAACATCAAATTCAGAAGCAGGAAGCACAACAAGTGGAAAATGAAGATCACCAAGAAGAAGGAATCTTGTTGGAACCTTTGTAGGAGATTCAACTTGATAATGCACCACCATAGTTGGTTCGCAGATCTTCTAGGCCTCATAAGCCTTCACAAAGGTATCATCCTTCAAACTATATTTTGTTGACCGTTGAAGGTGAGCTTAATTGTTTTTAAGAAGTTTGTAAATTTGAGCATAGTAAAGAATGGAAGAAAGCAATGGAAGAAGAAATGAACTCTTTGCTGGAAAATTAAACTTGGGAGTTGGTAAAACTCCCAAAAGGTAGAAAGGCTCTACAAAACTAATGGGTTTATAGGATTAAGCATGAAGGTGACAAAGATAAGGATAGGTATAAAGCAAGGCCGGTGGTGAAAGGATTTTCCCAAAAAGAAGGTATTGACTTCACTGAAAGTTTCTCACCTGTTGTTAAAATGTCATCCATTAGAGTCATTCTTGGTCTAGTTTCTACTTTAGACTTAGAATGTGAACAGTTATATATAAAAAATGCTTTCCTTCATGGTGAATTGGAGGAAGAAATTTATATGGAGCAGCCAGAAGGCTTCATAGAAAAAGGCAAAGAAGACCTTGTTTGTAGGTTGAAGAAGAGTCTCTATGGGTTGAAATAGGCATCTCGACAATGGTACAAGAAATTTGATTCATTCATGTTGTAACATGGTTTTTAGAGGTTGGAAGTTGACCATTGTATCTATATCAAGAGGTACGATCAAGGAAAGTATATCATATTATTGTTATATGTGGATGACATGTTTATTATTGGGCATGATAAGAATAAAATCAATAGGTTGAAGGAAGATCTGGGTAGCAAATTTGCAATGAAGGATTTGGGACCAACACAATAGATATTGAGCATCCGGATGATGCATGACAGGAATAACAAAAGGTTGTGGTTGTCACAAGAAAAATATATCAAAAAGGTGCTTGACAGGTTTAATATGAAGGATCAAGCCAGTTGGTACACCCCTTGCAGCCCACTTCAAGCAGAGTACTGAATTATGTCCTAGTGATGAAAAGGAGAAGAAAGAGATGAGCAGGATTCCTTGTGCTTCAGCAGTCGGCAGCTTGATGTATGCCATGGTATGCACACAACCAGACATTGCATATTCAGTGGGAGTAGTGAGTAGGTTACTTTCCAATCCAGCAAACATCATTGGCAAGCTGTAAAATGGATTTTGAGGTATCTCAAGGGTACTAGTCATTATTGTTTATGTTTTGGTCATAATGAGAATGTGCTTGAAGGATTTAAAGATGTAAATATGGTTGGAGATATGGACACTAGAAAGTCCACTACAGGTTATTTGTATACATTTGTAGGTGTAGCAGTATCTTGGGTGTTAAAGCTACAAAGAATAGTAGCTCTCTCCACACTAGAAGCAAAGTACATAGCTGGAACAAAAGCTTGTAAAGAGATGTTGTGGATGCAACGATTCCTAGGAGAGATAGGAATAAAGCATGACAAGTATGTGTTATATTGTGATAGTAAAAGTGCCATTCACTTGGCGAAAAACCCAGCATTTCATTCAAAAACCAAGCACATTGGCTTAAGGTACATTGGATTTGGCATGTGTTGGAGGAAGAACAATTATCCTTGAAAAAGATCCATACAAATAGGAACCCTGCTGATATGCTCACTAAGATTCTACCAAGAAATAAACATGAGCTATTTAGAGGCATGATAGGACTTGGTGTGACTGGATTCATGACTCTTATTTGGCTTCAAGTGGGAAAATGTTAAGTGTGAAGCCAAACTGTGGTACATTGTGCAATTGATGGCGCCGACTACCTAACACTCATTGTCCTAGCCGTCACCGCCACACCTGCACAAAACCTACCACACCACCATTATCTTCTAGATCTCCATCTAAATCACATGCATGATTCTAGATCCTCCTTTAGCCTATATATATTTGTAATTTCTCTGGCCAAGGATCGCAAGCCAAGGCCCAGGCCTGTTATGTAATGCTAAGTGATTTCTATTCTCCAATTAAGTAATTTCTATTGTTTGCTCCTGTATCTTATCTGTTGTTGTCTGTGATTAAGGATAGAATGTGAGAAAATTTTGTTGTCTTACTCCATTGTGTGTGATGCTTTTGTCTATTGCCTGAATTATTTAATTTATCCTGTGTTTTTGCTCTAACAGTGAGATCATTTCTCATTCATATGATACATTTTAATAAAATTTTACTAACCTTTGGTTTTTATCTTCCAAAAACTCTCTTGGATTTTTCATGATTGTTGGCCTTCACTTAAGGCTTTTCACCTTCCACTCAAGTGAATGAGCCAAATTTACATAACTCCAAAAGTCTTATATGTCCAACAAAGTAATATAACTTTCTTCTCTATATATATAGATATATATATACTAGTATTAATATATATATATATATTATATATAATAATATAGTTAGATGCACATTTTACAAAACCAATATGAGTATACGAAGTGTGCTAATTTCTTTTACGTTTCATGTCAACTTACATGTAAATTAAAATAAATATTAATAACAAAAAAAATTGACTCTAAATAAAATTATTTCTATACTTAATTTAAGTGAAATAATTCTATATAATTTGACATATAGAAAAAGTAATAAAAAGTGAGAAAAAAATTCTTGTAATCTATATTATGGTTATGGTGATTTTCTACTTTGGTATAGAGAAAGTTTGTTTGTAATTCATTCGAATTCTTTAATATGGTGTGACACCATCAAATTTGAAAAATTAATTGATACACTAAAATTATTTCAATGTGTTATAGTAAGTAAAAGAACAAAAAAAAAAAAAAATAAAAATAAAAATAAAAATAAAAATAAAAATTGTTAAAACATATGAATTTTGTGTTGCTTACTATAAGGGAGATGTATAAAATTTAAAAACTAGTGTAGATCCATCTTAATTCTAAAATCACCATAAAGCTACATGGTGGGGAACACAAAAAGAACACTACACTGTCATCAACGAAGAATACTCTCGAGAAAACTATGAATCACAAGAAATCGGGCAAGAAAGAAACAACTCTCAAGACAAGCAGGGGGAAAGTCCCCCCAAACAAGAAAATAGTGAACTCGAAAACCCCTCAAGCATCAACAATTATGAGGATTTGAATACGGCACAAAATAAATCTTCATTTAACAGCAAAGCAGATCTCCTAAACCAAATTTTTTCTCCGAATATCTTCAAAAGGAGGAACACAATAGATCACGAAGCTAAGACAACGATGTCCCAAGAACGAGAAGAGATGAAGGAGATGCAAGATAAAGAAAGTTGGAAGACCTTAGAAGAAAAAAAGAAAGCTACGGCACCAATCTCGCCAAGAAAGAGGAGGAGCTAGACAATTAGAAACTAAGAAAATTATAAGTCCGATAGACCAATTTTGGTCTCAGTGGAGGTTAACCACCACCACCATCATCATAAAATAAAAATTAAAAAATTAATCTTAATTTATCTATATAGAAATCAAAAGTAATTTTTTTAAAAAATAGATTAAAAAAAATAATTATTTTTTTTAATGCTTTCAATGCATTAAAATTAAAATTAAAATGACACATTGTGCAAGTCACACATCACTTCTAGAGGATTCAAACCGAAGAGAGAGTACTAGGGAATTCAAACCAAAGACATGGCTATCCACGAGAGCGTAGGCTCATTATCCCACCTCTCTCTCTCACCGTGTTGGCCCGTTCCAATTTCAGAAGCGCGTGCCATCACTCTCAGCCAGCTTGCTTCTGAAAAAGCAGAAAATGATCAAAATTGATAACCGGCGAACCTTTTAAAAAGCTGTCTCCCCTTCCCATTACAATTCATCGAAAGCAAACTGAATCAATTGCTGCCTCTACGGGTTTTCATATTTTTCTCTTTTGTCTTTCCGTTTAAAACTGAAAAAGGAAGAAGGGAGGGAATTTTAGGATTCAGGTTTTTATAAATTCTGGCCCACTGTCATTCATATTATGCCCTGTTGCTGTTTCTTCTTCTTTATCAGAAATGTGGTGTTTTTTGCTTTTCTGGGAGTGGAAGCACAATTAAACAACCAAACTGTGAGTCACATAATTTGAAATAAGCAATCGGGAGATAATTATTGTGTGCGCATGGCAGGACCGGCTACGGCCACTACCACTGGCAGAGTCAATAGAATGAGGGGGAGGCTTCCGCCGAAGAGAGGGAACATAAAAAGGGAGATATTTGCTTCCATGGCCGCATCATTACTCAAAACCTTGAAAAATTTGGGAACAACTTTGCACAAAATCATTCAGCATATCACGGCGGCCTCCCCTTGCAATATCTGCTGCGATGGAAAGGCTATTTCAACAGCCTCTGCGCTGGAGATTTTGGTGGGCTTTGAAGGCGTGGATTACAGCCAACATTGTAAGGGTTTTATAAGTATAGAGGGAAATCATTTGTTTTTAAAAGAGTTCCTTGCTTTGAAAGCACAGGCCTGGGTGTTGCAGTATGGTAGTGAGATGACAAGTATATGTAGTTTATTGGGCAATGAATGCACAGCCTTACCGATTGTAAAATTATAGCATGATAGTTATAATTTTAAGTAATAATAGTTCAAGGGGTTGATTCAATTTACAAGTTCACTGACTCATCTACCCATTACCCTATTTCTACCTCTTTTGTTATGAGCAGTGATAAACCCTTTTGCAATGTTAACTGAAATGATACGAGTGGTAAAAAAAATGTGGTTTCAACTTTTTCCTTCAAAAATGTGTCGGAGCTGAGAAAGAATCGCCATTGTTTTCCATCAACGGTGGTTTGATGTTTAAAAAAAAAGAAAAAAAAAACCTTTGCATTCTATACATTTATGTGAAAGGCACGTCAGGTAATTTAACTTCATCCCGATGGTGTTTTCATTCCGCACATTTGAGTAATTTGAATTTTAAATCCTATGGAGATTTTTAAAAGGGAAAATAAAATTATGTATTAACCTGTAAACGTTCATGCTTTTCAATCTCATCCGAGCCTTTAAAATTATTTGCTCAATAAAGAACTCTCTAAATTCATGTAATTTTAACCCTTTTCTTTAATTATAACGTTTGCGCAACCACGAACATCATTTGACATATAAGACTAAAATTGATGTATGAAGAATAAAGATTTGATTGAAAAGTCACTCCTTTATTATTCCTTTCTTTCTTAAATGGTCAAAGATACAAAACAGACCGAATCTTCGTATTTGATTATCTCTAATCTTTGTTTTTCCCTTTCTTCTTTGCCCAAAACAGAGTACCCGCCTACTCTGTTTAACGTCAAACACTACTTTCATTCTTGATTTCCTTTTCTTTTTTTTTAAAGTCAAAGACATAAAAGAAACCGCGTCGTTCATATTGAATTTGGTGGAGAAGGAATGCCACCACGTTTCAATCTCATTTTCAGTGACGTTAATATCGCTAATATCCGTCTCACTCTAATACTTTCCACTATTTAGGTGACCATTTATTTATTTTATTTTTTTGGGTCTAAACGTTAATCGATGTGATTGACAAGTCCAACAACTTCGTTATTACTAGCCATTGCCCCTTACGTGCAAGACAGGCCCATAAGAGTGCTAAATTAAAAGAATTTTAATTTGCTTGGGAATAATAATAATATAGAGATTGGTAAATGACGGTGATGTTCAAATTTTTTTTGATAATGTTTGTATTTTTGTTTTTTTTTGCTTTGTTTTTTTTTTTTTTTTTTTCAGAATGGAAAAGCTGAATATTATTATATGAGAGATATAAAGTTCAAAGATTACATCAGATATAATCTCATAGAAAAGAGATCCAGATGAAATCATTATGGGAGAAATCTGACTAATAGATGAGGAAGATATGCTGAAACAAAATGTTCTGGGGATCTCTAAAAACAAACATGTGTTCATAGAGAAAACGGAAAAAATAAGGATGTTCAGAAGCGTCATATACACCATCCATAAACAGAAGATAAGAGAAAACAACCACATATAGATCATAAACGCATCCATGGAAACCTGTGAAGAAAACAGAAATAAAACTAAAAATCTGGCATAATAAAATCTTGGATATGATAGCTTACTCCCTCGGATTGAACCTGCAAAAACCAAAAACCTGTAGCATCCTGTGGTCCTGTTTTAGACAATGAGTCTGCCAAATAATTTTTGTCTCTGCAGATATGGTGAATAGAACATCCAATCATGGAGTCCCAGAAGAACCTGATCCTCCCCATCCAGCCAATCAAATGTGGTACTGCAATATGGTTCTTACCAGAGATGTAGTCAACCATAACCTTCGAATCCCCAAAAATCGAAACATGTTGTAGATTAAGGAAGAGGCAAAATTTTAATAACCCTGAGAGGGCCATGGCCTCCACTTTACTATTAGAACCTCTCCCCCCGTTCCAGTGAATGGAGAACTGAGTGTTTTCATCTACCATGATCATTGTGGCTTACATATTATCTCCTCTTGGATCTTGATCTCTCCCCTCTAGCCTTGCACGATATTTTTTATGTAGCTCCCATAGAAATGTGTTATTAACATTCCCCTAATATCACAAGAGTTACAACTAAAACAATTAACACGTCGTGCATGCAAACTTCAAAGCTAAATAGACCATAGCCCAAGGGGCTTGAATTTGCACTTCCATAAAACCCCAGACTCAAATTTCCTATGTTAAGTAAGTTTAATAAACTTAATTAACTATTTTTAAGTTGCTATGGGAACAGAATTCGAATTTAATTCATAATTTAATTCAAGGAAAATTTAAACTAGAATTTCTTGTTGCCATTTCTAAACATTTATTTTATTTTATTTATTTATTTATGTAATTTATAATTATAATTATTTTTATTTTATTAAATATTTTTTATTTTTATCAAATTTAACTGAGCCAAAAAAAACTTACATAATATAACCTTAAGACATCTCTTCCTCTTAGCGCAAAATAAAGAGCCTTATAATCTTTGATGTGTTTGTATTCGTATATTTTATTTAGAAATGACCAATAAGATCCCTTGGTATTTAGAACTAAAGTTATTGTGGAAAATTAATTTGATAGTATAATTGTAATAATTTAAATTTACAATTTTAAATTGAATAAGGATAAATATTTTATGTTGTCATGATTAGAAGAGTGTGATCAAACAATTTTTAAGAAGCTTTTAATCTTAAATAGATAAAAGATAAACCTATTGTATTTTAATAAAGAAATGAATTTAACAGTCTCTAGTATATATATGAGAATAAAATGGTGTAGTGTAAACATTCTTCCCTTTTTATCGATCTAGTTAATTATCGTAGGAATCAAAACCATAGGTTTTTAATATTAAAATTGTGTTTTTGAGAACATAAATAGATTAAATGCCTTGAATTTTAAAGCACTTGATTTGCATAACCATTCTAACCAAATTAAAAACAAAATTAGCTTCCAATAATAAAATTAAATAATTAAAACTAAAATATTAACTATTATCAAATAAAAACTATGCCAAATTATATTTAATGTTTTCAATTTTTAATAATTTTAACAATTAATTTTAATTATATTTGGAATTAAAAATTTTAAATTTTTTTCCATCCTTTTGAAATTTAAATAGTGAAGAAAAACTCAATTCATAATATGTTTTGACTTACCTCTTTACCCATGTTTATCAAGCTAGCAAGAGGGATTAAATTTATTGAGCTACAAACCTCTTTTAAATTGCAAAACTTAAAGTGTTTACACCTTTAAAGATTTGATCCCTCTAAAGGTTTGATAGATCTAGGGTTTAGATGAATATGTCAACTCCATGTCTTATGAAAGAGATTACACATCTCCCTCTTACTTAGAAACACACCATTGAAATGTTTTGACTTTTCCTCTAATTTAGTCCTTGTAGAGTATGAAATACGTGGAGTTAAGATAGATCTACACCAGTTTGAGGTGTTATACATCTCCCTTATAATAAACAACACAACATTCATATGTTCTAACAATAAGGAAAAAATTACTTTTAGTTTCCTTTTACTTAATTAACATTGAAGTAATTTAATTTTGGGTTATTAATAAATTTTCAAATGAGATGTGTCAAACTTCATATTAGGAATTGAATGAATTACACAACTCCCTCATAGGAAAGTAGAAAACATCTATGAACATGACATAGACATAGTAATATATTTTTTTCTCACCATAAATTATTTTTTCTATATGTAAAGTTATATAAAATCATTTCACATAAGTTGGGTATAGACATACTTTTTTTAGAGTCAATATTTTCTTTTTTTGTTATTAATATTTCTTTTGATTTTCATGTAAACTTACATGAAGCCTCAAGAGAAGCACAACAATCCTGAGAAGTCCAAGAGACCTCTTAGAAGATGAAAAATTGTATTAATGTGTATGTTATGAATGAGAAAGGATCTCATTTTCATCTAATTCTTATCTATTTTCATGAGTGTTTCTTACAATGGTATCAATGCTAGTTTGGATCAAAATACCTATGTCATCATGAGCTTGTTAGAGTTAAGTTTAGATGTTTGTCAGTGTAACTCCTCTACCACTTACTCAGTTCTATTATGTCTCAAATCTATGACCCTTCCTGTCTTTAGCTCTACCCATTAGGAAGAAATGGCCCTCTACTCCTATGTTGGATACTCTCCCACCATGCCTAATCATTTCATTCTTCATTCGTCAACTTTTCTCTGTCTTACAAGTAATGTTCAAATCTAGCTCTATCAAATCCTATACACTTAAAAAACTTGTCAAGTCTATGCCCCATCTATCGGCTTAATTACATGCCCATTCTCATGACTCAATTCTCTCACTGTAACTTCTTTTCTATAACAAAAAATAAAAGAGAAAGAAAAACACATTACTCCTCCATTTTTACCAATTCTAGCATCAACCTATTACATGCATAGGGAAAAGAATATGGACCTATAACCTATGTAAAATCTTATTTCACTTTTGTCAATATCATAATATTTTGGGAATTTTCTTCCCCTCAATTGTCGTAGAACATTGTAGAAGCTCTTCTTCAAGTTGATATTTGAGTTATGATAACTCATCGACATCATCGATGTATTAATGGTTTTTGAGATCAAATTGACAGATAATTCTAGATCTTCAAACATTCCATACTTTTTAGGAGCTAGTAGTCACATAAACATGATGAAGATTGGACAAGATTCCACTATTCGAGGGGGAATCCTCAACTTCCTAAGAGACCAAGGGGAGAAACAATGGTGCATTAGGTAAATATGGAAAGTAACTATGATAACAACATAACATGAAACCCTAAATCACAATGATTTGCTAGTGCCCGAATCATTTGTGACAAGCTTCACCCAAAATTCCTCAAGCCTCTTTAATCCTATGTCTGACTTTAGTTTGATCAAAAAACTTGCAACGAATAAGTTCCTCTATGTTTCTAAGGTTTTCTAGCTAGAATTTGTTAAAAGAATATGGGAGCACATCAAGGCTAACTTGCAAACAAGAGAGAGGTAATATGTGATGAGAAATTGGAAACCATCTTTGGTTCGAAACAAAATGTTGTTATTTTATAGAGTTCAACGTTAATATCTCCACACTTTATTAAAAAATAAGTATTATTGGTTATAAATTGATTAAAATGTGTTAGTTCATCATTTTGGAACACTCTTGGTTTAGCAAAAACTAACAAATATCAAGTTCATTAAAGTGTGCATGGAAACTTTATATAAATACGGATATGTTTTTGGAGGTCCTCTACATGTATGCAGCTCCAATTTTGGACTTGATCAAAGAAAACAAGGGGATAAATTACCACAATGTCGTCAATAATTGCACATAGATGAAAGCACCATATTTGAAGGAGCGAACTCATTTTTATTCATCGAGCACTTGTAGATGTGTATTCACATAGTCTATGTTGCAATCCTCATATCTTTGTTCCTTGATTCAATGGAGAAATTGAATACAAAAAGTTAGCCTTTCACATACAACAAATAACTTATGTGCAAGCTAACCCTTGCTACTATTATTTTTGGCACAATATTTTTCTTGGTTGTTTCATTTATATATGTCTTTCATAACTATCTTGGGATGAAAATTTGAACTTATCCAAATGAAAGAAGAAAAATAGGAGTTGGGGGATTTTATTATTTCCTTTTGATCTAGTGTTGTTATGGTTTCTTTTGCTCATTACAAATGAGAAATGTCACATTGTAACTTGCAAATAGTTTTGTTGTACGCTTATTAATTGACTTACATTGTAAATGGGTGCAATTTGTGGTCAAGACGACACTCTTCAGTTACTTGAGTTGTTGAAAGAATGGCCAAAATTAATAACGTATTAGAGTTACTAAATACACCAATACACTTTACTATTAAAGATACAATCAAAATTAGCAAAGCCATTCTCATTGATATTCAAACATATTTACAAGTACGACATGCATAGGAAAAGATTTAGTTTGTTCAACTTGAGTCATAACTCCAACAAAATGAATTACAACAAAGGAAATGAAATTTTGAAATTTTTCTTATTGAGATGATTTAGGTGGATATTGGTGGCCACCTACCTATTCCACCTAGAACTCGAGTCGGTTTCATCAGTTTCCTTGACTATAGTAGCATTTACTATTTTTAGCATTTTTTTAGGTCCAGAACTTTCGGAGTTGTTTTGACCCCATAAATGACGTATTTTTTGAGGTCTGCTACTGTAAATCATTACTCGGAGATATCTTTCCAACAAGGTATCGTACACAGGAAACGAAGATCATATGACCAAGTTACGTCCTTGGGAAGTTGGTTGCCCAACTAACCCCAACAAGGCCCACAAACTCTTAGCATTTCATTTCCTCAGGTTAGGGATTTGGTTGTTTAGGGTTTTCCTTTATTGTTCAATAATAAAAATGCCCTTGAGCCTCATTGTAACATAGTTCAAAGGCATGTAGCCACCTCATCTCTTCTAAGAGATAAGCTACCATTGCCCGAGTTAGTTTATTTCCATTCTGCTTGTAAGAATCTTTCAGTTCTTTGATATTAATGAAATGAAGATTTAGTTTTGTTGAATCTATGTGTTTATGTTTATATATGTATTTTTTATGTTCCTACATAAGTTGGATTAGTGGTATTAGAGAGTTCTGCTCTTTCTCTTTTTTTTCTTTGCATGTCCTCGACGAGGTCAGGGTGCAAGGAGTTAGGGCTTGAACTGTTTGAACCTTGCAAGGCCAGCGTTGCAAACCTTGACAACCTCCCATGGTGGAAGAAAGGAAGAATGAGGGAGCAGGATATCCTTTCAAAATATTGCTCGAAGACATCCTCGAGCAATAGAGGAACGCGATGATGGATAACTTTTCCCAAATCCTTTGGCGGCTATGCATAGGTGATGCATATTCATTCAGCAACCAATGTGGAGGAACCACTCTCTTTAAAATACAAGTCAAATTTGAAATTCTCATATTTGAAGGCCAGATAAATGTAGATGCCATAGATAGATTGTAAAAATTGTTGGAAGGATATTTTTTGGTTCATGACTTTTCCAATCGGGAAAAGGATACTTTTGCACTCCTCAAAACCGCTCCTCATGTTAAGGACTAGCGGGAAACCTACCGTGACTAGAAGGAATAGAGGGAAGTCTCATTGTTTTCAATCACACCCACTTGGAATTATTTTCGATATTCCATAAAGAAACAATATTATCCTATTGGAAGCTATGAAGATAAATGCATAAAGTGGACCATGTTACAGCAGGGAACATACCAAGATGTGTCAGAGTTCAAAAATATTTTTCATACCCTTCACATAAAGTTGGGTGTCAAGGATTAGTGACATTTGGTACTCAAGTACCGCTGTTTTCTATAGAAGTACATGCAAGACGAGATCGAGTTCCTGGACATATCCTCACTTGGCTTCATCTATCGATACATTGTCAAGATTGAGCAGAAATTTAAATAGAAAAAGTGAGACATTAGATCTGTGAATTTGAAGCAAGGGAAAGGTTCCCCCAACCAGTAGAACAAAGGACAAATCGAAGGTGAGGCAACCCAAGACAACTCGTCGAAGATGCAAGCAAAGAACAACACCACGAAGAAAAATAAGGACATAGGGAAATGGTGTGAGTTCCATAAGAGCCTCACTCACAACACAAGTCAGTTTCGATCCAAGTAGTCATTTGTGGCCGAGATGAAAGCTTCTAAATCAGATGCATGTTTGGACTTTGAGTCAGAACTTGTCAAGGGGAATGACAAAGGGAAGCATATTGTTAATGTGGATCCTAGTTCCACTATTGCCACCACCAACATCCAGAAGATTGAGCTTGAAGATCCAGAGGAGGGGGATAAGATTTTCCACTCATAGATGTGGGTGAAGGGTTCTTCACTACAATTCATTTTCGATAGTGGAATCCAAAAGAACCTCATTTCAATAAATTTCATGAGGCGATTGGGTCCACTAACTACACCACACTCGTAGTCATACAGCATCAAGTGGCTTCACCTAGGAAGAGATATCTACATCAGCTAACAGTGTCGCCTTCCCTACAACATCAAGCCCTTCACAGATGGGGTGTTGTCTAATGTTGCTCCTCTTGAAGTATGTGATGTATTATTAGGCCAACCATACTTGTCGAAGCATCATGTTATGTATGAGTTTAGGGCTCACACTGTTATTATTTCTCTGGGAAATAAGTTACATAGGATATTGGAGGTAGCA
>APFE031275842.1:8745-32985 GCA_000404065.3 Pinus taeda | reverse complement strand
ACACAATCTCTGCAACCAAACTGCTTCCTTTCTTGCATGAGTGGCTGCCATGTATTCTGCCTCTGTAGTTGATAGTGCCACTATAGATTGTTTCTTACTCATCCAACTAATTGTTTCTTTGTCATTTCCAACCAGCAACATATCATCCACATACAAGAGCAAATAAATAACACAGTCACCAATTAATTTAGAATGCACACAGTGATCTTCTTTACTTCTGGTGAAGCGAAGTCCCCGTATAAATGTATCAAATTTATGATACCACATTCTTGGTGTCTGTTTTAACCCATATAGAGACTTCTTTAACTTGCATATCAGTTCTTTATTACCCTTCACCACAATGCCTTTAGGTTGTTTCATGTAGATTTCCTCTTCCAGATCCCCGTGAGGAAATGCTATCTTCACATCCATCTCTTCTACCTCAAAATCAAAAGCAGCAGCAACAAATAAAAGTAATCTAATAGAAGTCACCTTGGCAACAGGAGAAAAAATATCACTAAAATCAATTCCCAGCACCTAGGAATAACCTTTTTCTACCAACCGAGCTTTGTATTTCTCCACCTTTCCTTCTGCATTTGTCTTCTTCTTGAACACCCATTTTTTGCCAATGGGTTTCCTTCCAGCTGGAAACTCCACCAGATCCCAAGCCTCATTTTTGTGCAAATATGCCATTTCATCAACCATGGCCTCTTTCTAGAGTTTTCCATCCTTTGAATCTATTGCTTCCTTCACAGTTCTGGGATCATCATCAGTAATAAATAAAGCAAAATTTGAACAGAAAGTAGATGGACTATACCTTTCTGGCTGCCTTCTTTCTTAAACTGATCTTCTCACACTCGGAGTTTGTGGCTCTTCATCTTTTGATTCCTCCTCTGTTGTAGAGTCCGATTCTTCCTCCTTTAGCTCAAACTCTATCTTCTCAACTTCCTTTGGTTGAACTTCATGTTTAATAACATCTTTCACTTCTCTGAACACCACATCTTGGTTGTACACAACCTTCCTTGTTACTGGGTTCCAAAACTTATAACCCTTTAAACCATCCTTATACCCAATAAAGATACACTTTTCAGATTTACTATCCAACTTGGTTAGTTTCTCCTTTGGAACATGTACATATGCATCACATCCAAATACCCTTAGATGTGAAAGAGAGGGTTTCTTACCATTTCGTACCTCTTGTGGAGTTTTATCCTCCAACGCTGATGAGGGTGATCTGCTGACCAGGTAACATGCTGTCTCCACTGCCTCTGCCCAAAATTCTTGTCCTAACCCGGCACCACTGAGCATGCTTCTTGCCCTTTCCATCAATGTCTTGTTCATTCTTTCTGCAACTCCATTTTGCTGAGGTGTATATGGAGTAGTCTTCTACCATGCTATACCACACTTCTTACATAATTCCTCAAATTCCTTACTGCAAAAATCTCCATTGTTATCTGTCCTCAACACCTTTATCTTCTTCTTTGTCTAGTTTTCCATCAGAGCCTTGAATTATTTAAACCTATCAAAGACTTTAGATTTCTTCTTAAGGAGATATATCCATGTATTCCTTGAAAAGTCATCTATAAATGATACATAGTACACAGACTTACCCATTGATTGAACCTTCACAGGTCCAAACACATCAATGTGCACAAGCTCTAGTATCTGTTTTGCCCTTTTACCACTAGAGGGGAAACTCACTCGATTCTGCTTCCCATATACACAATTTTCACAGAAATCAAAATCCAGAGAGCTATTACTCATACCTTCACCATGAAGTATTTGAAGGCCCTTCTCTCCAATATGTCCAAGCCTTTGATGCCACAACTTGGTCTTCTCTCCGAAGACCACTAGATTTTCTACTCCACTTTCAGGAACCATAGAATTGTTGCACCCATCAACAACAGTGCCACCTTGTAGCTTGTACAGAGTTCCAATTCAAACTCCTCGCATCAATACCAGTGCTTCCCGAACCATCTTGCAGGTATCCTTCTCAAATACTATTTTTACACCTTTATCATCCAACTTTCTTAGAAAAATCAGATTTCTAGCCAATGCAGGAATATGCATAACACCCGGAAGTGTTCTAACCCTTCCATATTGCAACTTCAACTTTACGTTTCCACGACCAATGATTCTAGCCTTCCTATCATCCCTTAAGAAGACATAACCACCATCTTATTTCTCATACTCACAGAACCAGTTTCTATGGGGAGTGAAGTGAAAGGATGCACCTGAGTCAATCAACCATGCCTCATGATCTACATGTGTACTTGAAGAAGCCAAGTACACATCCCCACCTTCATTTGAGGTAGTTTTTTCCTCTACAGAAAGAGCATCATTATATCCCTTTCCTTTATCAGGAGCTTTAGATTTACAGTCCCTTTTGTAGTTCCCTTCATTTCCGCATTTCCAGCACACCTCCTTTACAGGTTTTCCTGGAGACTTAGATCTCCCTCTAGATTCATATCTCCACTCGATGACTTATTTTTTTTTCTATTATGGGACCGTCCTCATATAGACAAGGCATCACCATTCTAGCTCTCCATATTTTTCCATCTCATCTCCTCTGTCGGCAAGGATGAGACTATTTCATCAAAATGCAAGACAATTGCATTTCTACCTATTGCAATAATGAGACTATCCCACGAATCTGGTAGAGAACACAACAAACTGATGCACTTATCTTTATCTAAAATTTTAATATCAACAGATGCTAACTGACTTACCACAACATTAAATGCGTTCAGATGCTCTGTAACCAAGACTCCATCTTTCATCCTCAGGTTATACATCTTTTTTCACAGGAACAGTTTATTCACCAGAGACTTAGATTGGTACAAAGTCCCTAAATTGGACCACAAAGCCTTTGCTATAGCTTCCCCTAATACATTCAACAACACTGAATCTAAGACACATAATCGTATTGTGCTCTTTGCCTTCTGATCCAACTTCTTCCATTCTTCATTAGATACTCCTGTTGGTTTAGTACTTTGATGTACCGTGACCCACTGATCTTTATCGACTAACATATCCTCCATCTTGAGTTTCCACAACTCAAAACTCTGGCCAGTAAATTTATCGATCTCTATTTTTCCACTGGTCGCCATCTTCTTTCACCACTAGAATCGATCTCGCAGATCTCCCACTGAACAGGGTCTACCACAGGTCTGAGCGAAACTCCTCAGCAATAAAGGTGTCCCCTTGAAGTCAAAACAGCTCTGATACCAAATGTAAGTTTTAACGCTATATAGAAATTACCTGCATATGAATTCTAAAACATAGAAAATCAACAATGCGAGAACATAACCCATAAAACACATATACACAAAGATCTTCCCTTGGATCCCAAAACCAAGACTACCAGCTTGATTTTGCATTATGTTCCTTTCAATGTTACAATACATATTTATACATGCCGAAGCATCCAATACCATGGACCGAAAACTATCGCGTCCAAAACCATGGACCTAAAAACCATTGCATCCAAAAAACATGTGCGAAAATCATGCACAAAACCATAGGTGCGTCCGCCCAACCTAACATAGGGTCCAAAACCAAAATTTTATGTGGCGCTGCCCCATACCCCATAAAGTAGGGTTATAGGTACCCCTCAAACCCTCTGTGACTCCCTCCACTACATAATCAGTGCAACGAAGGGGGGCTCAAGCCCTCCTCTAACCCCCCAGTTAACTACGTGGGCTAGTCGTGGAAAGAATATAACACAACTCAACATTCTAGTTGTTTCATTCTCTGTCTACAAGTATTTCTTAAATTTCATTGATGATTTCTATAGACACACTAGGGTATACTTCTTAAAACTTAAGAGTGAAGTATTTAACATGTTCTTGGCATTTAAGGCCTTTGTTGAAAAACAATCTAGACATAAAATTCTTACGCTAAGATTTGGTAATGGCGGAGAATATGTTAACAACAAATTCATCAACTTTTTCACTGAGAATGGAATTCAAATGCAACATACTATTCCATATACTCCACAACAAAATGATGTAGTTGAAAGGAAGAATCGCACCTTAAAGGAAATGGCTAATTGTATGCTTCAATCTAAAGGACTTAGTCTTAATTTTTGGGCAGAAGTAACTAACTTTGCAAATTACATAGTAAATCGAACTCCTACTAAGGTTTTAAAGAATATCACTCCAGAAGAAGCATGGAGCTCAATTAAACCAAATGTAAGTCACTTTCATGTTTTTGGAAGGGAAGCATGGGCCCATATTCTATATGAGAAACATACAGATTTAGAACCTAAGAGTGAAAAATGTATTTTTGATGGATATTCTGAAGATGTCAAAGGATATAGACTTATTCCACTTAAGTTCAAAAATGTTATCATTACAAGAGGTGTAAAGTTTGCTGAAAATATATCGGCCTACGAGCCTAGTTCGATGGATGTGCCACCTATCTCTATACCTTCTACTTCTGAAGATATTTCTTCTTCAGATGATGACAGGGAGGATGAAAATCCTTCCTCACCTTCTCAGGATCCTCTTTCAACTCCTTAGCTTCCAAAATGGGTTTGTGCTACTCAGGATGCAACAGGTGCTCTTGTGAGTGTTCCTACAGATCAATGTCGTACATGTTCTTAGTTTGATAGAACCTCTTCTTTATTGGCTGAAGCTTCAGCGAATTATGATCTTGATACCTTTGCATAAGCTTCAGGGCATCGAGATTGGAATGCAGCTATGAATGAATAATATCATTCATTATTGGAAAATGAAACATGGGATCTTGTTCCTCTTCCAAATGGATGAAAACTTGCTAAATGCAAATGGGTTTATAGAACCAAGTATGGACCATACGGAAAAGTTGATAAACATAAAGCTCGTCTTGTTGCTAAGGGTTTTTCACAAGTTGAAGGCATTGACTATACTGAAACCTTCTCCCCTATTGCCAAAATGAACTCTATCCACCTTTTTCTTTCCCTTACTGCCTCTTTCAAATGGGAAGTCCATCAGATGGATGTTAAATCTGCCTTCTTAAATGGGGACTTGCATGAAGAAATCTATATGGAATAACCTACTAGACTTATACAAACAGACTCTAGCCTTGTATATCAGCTTAAGAAATCCCTTTATGGTCTCAAGCAAGCCCCTCGAGCTTGGTATGCCAAAATGGATATCTTTCTTTTAGAAATTGGCTTTTCTAGGTGTCATTCTAACAATACTGTCTACAACAAGAAAGTGGGAAAGTCTCTTATCATTCTTGTTCTTTATGTTGATGATCTTATCCTTACTGGTAGTGATCCCAACCTTATAAACCATGTGAAGTCCAACCTTAAAAAAAAGTTTGAAATGACAGACTTAGGACACTTGCATTATTTTCTTAGTCTTCAGGTCTTGCAATCCAAGGAAGGTATTTCCCTTTCCTAGTCCAAGTATGCCTGTGATCTTCTATGCCATTTTCACACAGAAGAATGTAAGTCAGTCCCTTATCCCTTTCAATCTGGAGCCAAATTTTAAGTTACTTGTACTCCCCTTGAAGTTGATGCTACCTTATGCCGTCAACTTGTAGGAAAATTTTGTATCTAACCCATACTCATCCTGACCTTTCCTTTTTTGTTGGTCTATTTCTTGGTTTATGCAAAACCCACATGAAAGTCATTGGAAAGTAGCTAAAAGAATACTTCGTTATGTTCGAGGCATAGTTCAGTGTTGGATTCATTACAGTGCATAAGAATCTCCTCTATTGGTTGGTTTCATTGATTCCAATTGGGCTAGTGACCTTAATGATCGGAAGTCTACTGCAGGTTATGCATTCACTCTTGGTTCAAGACCTATTGCATGGGCTTGCAAGCAACAAAGTGCAATTTCTCTTTCTTCAACAGAAGCAGAGCATCGTGGTATCGTAGAAGCTAGTAAGGAAGCCATGTGGCTTTGTGGTGGGAATGGAATCCCCCCAAGGCATGTTTTGGGGATTAAAGCCCAAGATTTGAGCAAGTCTTTTTAAAAGCTCCACGAATTGTGGGCACGGGGCGCGAGGACATAATAGAGTCACAAGGTTGTCTATCCTAGTTTTGTAATGTAATGTTGGTTGGATATATTGTATAAATAGAATGAGGCTCTAAGTGTGAAAGAAATGGAATAATGAGGAAGAATAGAGAAGTCTAAGGGATTGAGTCAAAGTTTAAAGTGTGTCTATGGGTCGTAGAGTAGGAGAAGGCTCTGTAGCTGTGTGCGTAGAGGCCTAGTAGTCCGCAGCTGAGTGTGCGGACCCCTGCAGCTGAGTGCACAGGGCAAGTTGAGTCTATAATTGTTGGATGAATCAATAAAGAGAAGTTTTGCTATAATTATGTGTATCTTTTCTTGATTTAATGCATGATTGGATATAATTTGCAATTATACTATTTATTTACTACGCGAATATGTATGAATGCTTTGTATTGTTAATTATAACTTAAGGCATTTAAGGAGACAAAGGTTCTTAAACAATACTGGAAGATAAATAAGATCTCGGGTAATAGCACGGAGTGCGGCATAACCCCTGGTTAGGGCTGCACAAAGGCAGTGTATTAGGTCATGAGGAGCGAGAAAGTGCGCGAAGCAGCCTGTGTGCAGGTAACAACAGTGGATCAATTGAACTCATTAGACATCTCAAGGGTGCAGAATCCTGGTTCTAGTGCCCTCCCATACTACTTCGGGTGAGACCCCAGTTCGCGCTCCGCAAACTGTTGCCAAAAGGGCCAGTAGTACATGGATTTGTTTGGCTAATTAACTCTGAACCTAGGTCAGGCCCCAACAAGCCAACAAATGGTTCCGTTGCTGGGACCGGGATCTGCATAGAGATGTCTGATGTCATATCACTAGAATTCGACAAAGAAAGGAATTGAAGAGTGGTTGGACAAAAAGATTCACAATTTCGTGACGTAGGAAAACAGGAATCTGTGACTATCAAAGGAAGAGTGGTTAGATTGCTACTTGTATATGAAGATCCATGGAATTTTCTTTGCATCCTTCCCTACTGAGTTGTACGAGTTGATCGTGAAGCTAAAAGATAGCCAAGGAAGGTGTAAACTCGACAAACCTATTGTGTGGACTCCAGAATTAGTGCATAGACTGGAAGCATCAAAAGATAAGATCACGTGCACTGTCGATCACTGGCTCGATTGAATCATAGGAGAATTCATCACCAAATTCACGGTAGACACTTCAGTCAGCTATAGCGAGGCAGAACAACACTTCCTTAACGGACCACGAGATAATTACATTAAATCTTTGAACACTTGGATTAAAATGCTACTGTGTGAAAAGTGGGTTATGTGAATAAATTGATATTTGGGGCTACGCGAAGTGGGAGAATCTACAAAAACGAAGATAGCATAGAACAGGAGACTAGCCCCTTGATTTCACCTCCGCGAGGAGGCAAAGAAGAGCTCACAAAGGTCTCGTCAAGAAGTGTGATCAATCTAATAAGGCAGAGAATTCTGCGCATACCACCCCCACCCACACTACCACCAGTTTCACCATCTTCAATCCCGACTTCACCCATCCAACCTCCGCCACCACCACAAAGCAATAGGGCCAGCACAATAAAGCTACCAGTATTCAAGGGAGTAGGGAATGAAGACCTGGACTAGTTTTGGTTCGTGATAAAATTTGTATGGGAACCACAGGGTGTCACTGACAACAATATAAAGAAGGAAATGTTGGTCAACACTTTACAGGATCGCATGCTGACTTGGTACATTAAGAATTCCAATGACAATTCGAATGCGGGGATAGCGGATATTCAAGTTGCGCTAAACAAAGAATTTATCAAACCAAAATAGAAGGCACAATCGATTATTGGGTTCAAGGAAATCAAAGTGCTACTAGGCGAAACCCTGTGGGAGTTCGATCAAAGACCAAAGTGCACAATTCGCGAAGAAAACATGACATTAACAGATGGGCAACACTGCGAGTGGTTTGTAGCATCATTAACGCTACATCTATGGAACACATTGGTGCAATAGAGACTAACCACTCAGGCTAAGGCTTTGGAGGTTGCAATGAGATTGCACGAGACTCCGATACAAGATCCTAACTTGGGAGTTTAGTAGATTCACGTGAAGTTGAAAAACTTGTGCCTTGGGATGCAGAGTTTGAAACAAGATAGGATGACTCGTCCAGAAGTGCACAATGAGGTATGGTGTGTAAAGTGCAAGGGCCAGGGGCACGACAAGGACCACTACTCTACATTTGCGAATTACCTCGTGGGAGGAGGACCAATGCCATTGAGACCGGAGGCACAAGTAGGACCAAGCGTGACGCCTACATTATGCTGTGTGATTTGTCAGATAGGAGGAAAGCATGCTACAGATAATTGCCAGCTATTACAGAAGTATACACAGAATTCACAGCATTTGTTCTGTAATTTCTGTAGATTAGTAGGGCATGATGAGTGCACTTGTAGAAGTTATGAGCTGATTATGGATTGGACTCCTACCTACAGAGTCCAGGCTGAAACATGGCCCCTTGACCAGAGCACAGGGATGGTGTGAACCGGCTTTTAGGGGCGCGGATGAGGCCGAGGTGGAATGGGACTAGGAAGAGGTCATGGACAGTCGATATGTTACAATTACAGAAGGTCAAGACATTATGCCTATGATTGTACGAATCCAACTTGACCATCACGCTTATATTGTACATAGTTTGATCATGAGACAGAGAACTGTCCCACACTGATAGCGAGGTTGCATGATAAAGGAGCACTCTAGCCTCCCCCAACTCAAAACCTACAAATGATGAGGTATGAGCTGCGCAAGGAAGACCTTAATGTAAATATCGTGCTTTAGAGTGGTATTACGACGGGGGATGACAAAGGCAAGTAGTCTGAAGAAAGTACCTGGGTTTGCAAGGCTCCAACGAAGGAACTAGAATATTATTTGGAGCGTGCTAAGGAGTCCTTCATGGAAGCTACGAGGAGATTCACTAACGCCTCCACTTCAGGAAGTAAAGATAGACTAGATCCGGAAATGGACCCATTAATGCTCACTACATTCTTAGATACATGCATGAAGCTGTTGTGCAATAGTAAGGCTGTAAAGGGGCTACAAGACCTCATAACTAGATTTGTTAGGACTATGCTAAGAGAACCACATGTAGTCTAGAAGCTTGAGAAGCACACAACACGAACATGTAGGGAGATGAGATTGACTGCGCAGATTGGGGAATATGAGATGGATCAAGTGATTCTGGATCTAGGATCACACGCGAACGTCCTACCAAAGCAGACATGGGAGCACATGGGTAGGCTTTTGTTGCAATGTTCTCCTATCCAACTATGAATGTCGAACCAACAAAAGATCCTACCTATGGGGAGATTGTAGGGTATCATAGTAGACATCGAAGGAGCAAGTGCGCTAGCAGATTTCAAAGTGATAGAGACTGTTGATGACAACAATCCCTACCTCATGCTACTGGGAATAGATTGGGCCATTGACATGAATGGAGTAATAAATATAAAGAAGTGAAAGATGATCTTTGAGAAAAAGTCAATGCGCGTAGTGATACCTTTAGACCCTACAAAAGGATCGCGCTACACAGAGCCAGTGCAGGACTATGACAACGATGATGATTTGGACTGTTTCTACAAAATAATTGCACAGGGGTAGGACTTGGTGAATCCAACCATGGATGTTTGAATATCATGGGAGTGTGAAAGTTCCTATACATCAGATTCTGACGAAGAGATTGAACGATGATAGAACTAGTTACACGAGGTAACCACACTCAACTGTAACATGATGACGAGATCGCTGCAGTGTGTAACAACCGAGATAAGGGATATGCCTATGTACAATGGGTTAGGTGAAGTGGAGGAGTTCTTGAACAAATTTGAAAGAGAAGTGCTGGAACAACAATGTTTCGATGCTCTAAAATGGGTATTGCGCGCTATGCTTGCAAGGTGGTGGGGTACGCATCATAAGAGCTTTGAGGACTGGCGTGACTGCTGAAGGATGATGCGCCTATGGTATAGGAAGCCTCCAATGCGATTAACAGACAAAATTGTTGGCCGAACTAGCCCACACACCCACCTATCTAGGTGGATACAGGGATATGGTGCGAAACCTTCCAGAATAGACACAGTACTCATGGTAGGAGACACAATCGGTAAACAGGTGCGGGTAAGACAATGGCGTGAACGACCCCTCCAGCTGAGACAACAAAGTATGGAAAGAATAGGTGTGTAGAAGGATATCCACATGGAAGCCTTTAACAAAGTACGCAAGGCGCTGAACAAGGTCCACAATGTGGAGCGGACTGACTAGGACCTGCACGTACCAATGGTTCTATGGGCTTATAGGACCACGTGCAACCACCTAACCCTGCAGGCACCCTCAAGGCTCAAATATTAAGGAACCACTGGAAATCCTATAATACAGGGCAATGTTGGACTACACATACTAGAACCGGTAGATACGGCAGTTCGCAGAACCCTGGAAGAAGAAATCCAACTGGAAAAATCTAGGCCCCAGGAACTTGAAAAAGAAAGGGTACGATTAAGGAAGGAAAGCGCTCTGGTGGACGCGGAAGTCAAGCAGCTAGAGGATGAGATAAAGGAAGATTCTCTAAAAAAAAACCATGGTAATAAGGCAGGATGTGTATGATCGTGAATATAAGTTTAAGGCCTATTGCCATGAATTGGTCAGTCTGACGCCTTGGCTTGGACCACACATTTCTAAGTGTATCGACTAGGGTAGCACGTTATAGATGGTAAAGTGCGTGATGCCTACCGTAACAATAAAAGGTGGGCATTCTATAGGAAACATGATGGATGACAGGATGAAACTCTCCACGAGTGGTGCGGCCAATTGACTAGCCAAGAGAAGTATAGTCATAGCGCTTCAAGCAGTTGAAAGGTAGCACAAGACTATAAACTATTATGTCAGGGAGTTGCATGTAGAATCAAAGAGTCGCTAGGTCCATGACTCTGAACGGGGGGCACCGATACCACACGGGTTGGCCAGGAAGTGACCATTGAAGTCACTATTCATGATGGGATGCTCGACCTAAGGCCAAATGGAGCGAGCGATAGGCATTTAAGATGCGATTTATGGAAAATATTTGGGAAAATATGTCGCCAAGGGAGCTTTAATGAACCGGATTTGGGGGGAATGGTCGAATTTAAATTCAAGAAGTGCTATAAAATACAAAGGGCTTCCCAACAAACAACACTTGGTCAGTTGTGAATTGAGCTATTGAGCAGAGTCCTGATTGTTGTGTGCCAAGCATTGATTGAGCCCCTGAGTTCGCGAGTGCAATATTTCTGGACAAATATGATGACATCAGTTGAGGATGTTAAGGAGATAACTGAAATGACCGCCAAGGAGGCCATGCAAGCCCTAGCTATGGGAGATGCTCCGAAAGGTGTCGGGATTGTGGCAGAAATCCTGAAATCACTGCACACGCTAAGACCCAAGAAGGACAAACAGGCAATGGTTCCTGTACGTGTGTCCCCGTGGAACCCACTGCGCACTAAGCTGTCAATGCAGGAGAAGGGGAATGTCATCACCATAGAGACTGATGAAGAAGAAGAAGACCTGAAGGACCTAATCATTGCCGAAGATGAGGATGAAGGCATGGAGGAGGAAACTTAGCCTACACACCCCCTGACAAAGTTGCCTGCCTATGTCTACCCATGAAAAGGAAAGGCTAAAGTGCCCAAGAACTTGGACGAGACCAAGAGCTCACTTTAGACCCCTCTCCTCCCAAACAACATTATGTTTGAGGGCATGGACCTAGGATGGGTGCCAAGCCTAAAATTCGAAGATTGGGACATCGATGACCACAAGAAGTTCCCTCACGTTGAGACCAGGCACCTCATGGAGCCAAAGTAGAACACCGTGGTAGAGCTTACCAAACTAGAGCTGCGAAAGTAGTTGCGTGGAGTGGAAAATGCTAGGCTACTGAACTTGCTCTAACCATTTTCATCATGAGGTAGCTGCTTTGCCTGGTGCATGATGGGTGTTTGTGGCTAGAGGAGCCCATCCCCATCATGGAAGACTTCATTCACCATATCTCCTGGCTTCCATGCAAAGGAGAGGACCCCGTGGACATCTCAGAGGGGACGAGTAGTGACTTGGCCATTGCGAATGCCATGCAGAAAAAGTACAAGATGGAAAAGAAGAAGAGGGGCTATGCCATCTCCAACATCAAGGACAAATTAGTACACGTGGTGACCCAAATCCTAGTAGGAAAGGTTATGTGCAAGTGCCGCGCAGACGAAGTAACAGCGCTGGTGGTCACACTGGCTGAGCTATGCAGGGAAGGGGGTCTAGTTTAATTGGTCCAAGTTCCTCTGCAAGGAATTTTTAGAGAATTTCAACAAAGCTCAGGAACAGGGTAAAGCATTCCACTATGCATGGCTTCTACTATCCATAGTGCTTGTGGCAGGGAAATTACTAGAGGATAGTCAATTCCTCATAATTTACAGGGACCTGCCAGAGGCCGCAATGTACGCTTTTCTCTAGGCCACAAGGGATGCCAAGAGGATCCACGATAGTAAAATATTCTGGGTGTTCATGGAGATGAACCTCAGAATGGGGATCAACTATAAGCCGCAGTTGTCACCCACTGTCTACAACAACCTACAGAGTTTTTAAGAATTCTAAGTGGACAACCACAACATTTATATTAGAGCGCGCAAGGACCTGACTGAATAGTGGATAAAGCTACCCTTCGTAGCCACAAACGACGTCATTTTTAACGTACTAGAGGCATGGCCACCAGAGTGGTATTCCCCAGATGTCACGGAGATTGAGAAGTCAGCGGCACAGAGGAGGAAAGACGAGGCCAAGTTCCGCATTGCACAGTTGGCCAAAAATGAAGGAAGGAAGCAGTGGTAGCAGAAGTGTGGGTGGCACAGGACACTGCAAAGAAAGAAACTGAGCAGGAAAAGGCCGCAACAGTAGCAGCAGCACAAGAGACAGCCGCGAAGGTGATTGAGGGCCAAGTAATGCCTTTGTAGGGGTAGGAAGCAGAGGAAGAAGACCCACAAATCCCGCCAATGCAGTTGAAGCCCCAAGACCCAACAGAGTGGGCAGGGTCGCGTAAAAAGTTTAAGGCATTGAAGTTGTCGATTTACTCGATCACCCTAATCGAGGGTGATCTGCATGACATAGGCGAGACAGTGCACGATGTCACCTCTGAGGCTCTCCAAGATTTCATGCAGGAGAACTAGATTGTGTTTGGGGCCCTCAGAGCGCAATTGCAGGAATTACAGGTGCGCCCTCCTCAGGATGGTACCCTTTCGACGAACCTCACAGTCGTCTCAACAGTAGTAGAGCAGATGTTTCTCACGTGGATGATGAATACCATCATGCTACCGGAAGGGGCACTAGTGACATCAAATGAGACTGACAGGCCTATGGTTAGCCCATTGAAAGGTCTCGGTCTCAATATGGCTGCACTCCCGTGAGAGACCTTATATGTTTTAAAGGATGGGATAACTGCAGTGCTGTGTGCTAGGGAGAGCCACGCACTGCAAGTCTTCAATGAGCAGAAAATAAATATGGAACAACTGAGGTTGGAACACAACGAAGTGGTATTATAGAACCAAAAGCTGGTACAGGTAATAGACGATGCTTGCCAAAGCATCTCGGAGCACGCCATCCCAGCTGACATGCCAGCAGAGGCACGGATCCACAGGTTAGTAGTATGGGTCCGTGAGGCATGGGGACGAAATGACAAAGGTTCAATTGGAGCTGAACCTTTAGATCGCTGAGTTACGGTTGAAGTTGTAGCCATCCACCACCCCAGAAGTCAGAGAAGAGCATGCTAGCACTATCACAGTGGCACTGGACGAGATTGATGGTGCAGTGTGAAACTGTACCAGTATGTTGGAAGAATCACTTGAGTTCCTCTCAAATCTGCAGGAGGACCCCAACATCCAAAGTTTAGAAATAGAGGAGAAAGAACTCCAACAACAGTATGACATCATTTGAGGAACTGTGTAGATGGTGGTTCTCACTCAGAGGCTCGCGCAAATGCAACAAGCTAAAGCACTGAAAGAATAGGTGGACACAACACGACATAAGGAAGCAGTCCTAAAGGCGTGCATTTAGCCTTGGATCGACAAGGTCTTCACCATCACAACAGAAATTAAAGTCAAGGTCACACACATGCGGGGGATGCACGTAATCTTGGATGTGCGTAAGTAGTTAATTTACCTATTCAGGGTCTTCGAAAGCCAATTGTAGACCTTCACAGAGGTTTAGAGACTGGTTAAAGGAAGTTACATCAATAAGCCATAAAGGCTTATAAATCTACATGAAGGTAGATTGAGGGCACAAAAAGACATCATGCTGATATCTCGGTGCAAAAAATTGGTTCCAGCATCCCCCCATACCGTTTTAGGTGAGAATTGATTCCATACTTCGTAGATTGATGCCGAAAGGGACAGTAGTGTAGGGATTTGTTTGGCACAACTAACTCCAAACCTGGGTCAGGACCCACTAAGCCAACAAATGTTTCCATTTCTGGGACTAGGATATGCAAAAAGAGATGTGTGATGCCGCATCACTAGAATCCTATAGAGAAAGTAATTGAGAAGTGGTTGGATAGAAAGATCCACGAATTCGCGGTGCAGGAGAATAAAAATTTGTGCATTACAAAAGAAAAATGGTTGGATAGATATTGTACATAGAGATACATGAAATTTTCTCTTGCACCTTCCTGATTGAATTGTACGAGTGGATCACTAAATTGGTAGATGACCAAGGATGGTGGAGGCTTGACGGTCCAATAGTGTGGACCCCAGAGCTAGTGCGAAGGTTGGAAGCTTATGAAGATAAGATCGTGCACGCTATTGACCACTAGCTTGATCGAGTCATAGGAGGATTTGTGATAGAAGTTTTGGTCAATACCTCAGTCAGCTACAATGAAGTAGAGTGATGCCTCTTCAAGGGGCCGTGAGGTAAGTACTTGAGATCTTTGAATACTTGGATTAACATGCTCTTGTGTGAAAAGAGGGTTATGCCACTACCTTGATGTTTGGATCTACATGAAGTCAAAGATTCGTTAGAAGTTAGGAGAGAATAGGTCCTGAATACAACCCATTGATAGAACCTCCTTCAAGTGACAATGAGGGAGCGATACAGACTTCACTGTGAAGTGTTGTACAGTTGATAAAGCAGGGTTTTCCATGAATACCTCATCTTCCCACACCACCTCCACCTTCACCTCGATAGCATACACCTTCACCCACACCACCACCACCTCCGCCACCATTCAACATGTCAAATACCATGAAGTTTCCCCTTTTCAAGGGCTTGGGAAGTGAGGACCCCGATTAGTTTTGGTTCATTGCGAAGGTTGTATGGATGGCAAAGAATATTATAGATGATCATATAAAGAAGGTGCAATTGGTTACCGGTCTACAAGATCGTGCATTGACATGGTACATTAAGTATTACATCGATAATCCATTGGCATTGTTAGTGGAAACTCAGACTGCCCTAAATAAGGAATTCGGTAGGCCTAAGTCAGAGTCACAATTATTCATTCAATTCAAGGAAATCATGATGAGGGCCCAACAAAACACTGCAGGAATTAGATCAAATATTGAAGTGTTGGGTCCGCGAAGCTAATATGAATCTCACGGATAGTCAACCCCACGAATGGTTTGTAGCCTCTCTCCTACCCCACTTAAGGGTTGTTTTATCATAGCAAAAGCTAGGGACCTAGGCGAAAGCCCTAGAAATTTTGATGAGATTGCATGAAACGCCTATTTAGGACGCTGCATTGAGAGTTCAACATATCCATGTGGAGTTGCAGATCTTGAAAAAAGGAAAAATCAGCTCGGCTAGAGGTGCATGAAGAAGTTTGGTGCCTAAAATGTAAAAGCCAGGGGCATGATAAAGATCACTTCCCTGTCTTCACAAATTATATTACAAGAGGAGGGCCAATGCCTCTGAGGTAGGGAGCTTTAGCAGGACTAGGTATAGGGCCCGCGCTATGGTGCTATTTGTCAAGTGGTTGGAAAACATATTATAGATAATTGTCATTTGCTACAGAAGTTTGTACAGATGCCACAACAATTATTATGTAATTTATTTAAATCGGTGGTCCATGATGAGCATAACTATTGTAGCTATGAATTGATAATGGAATGGATGCCTACGTATCAAATGCAAGCAAAAACTTAGCCTCCGGATCAAGGTGATGGGGGAGAGCGCAAAGGATATCAGGATCACAGACGAGGCCGAGGGGAGGAAGACCTGGTAGAGGTCGGGGAAAAGTTATTTTCTATAATTGCGGACTGCCAAGAAACTACACGCAGGAGTGTACAAGACATACATGCCCATCATGTTGATATTGTACTCACTTTGACTACGCGATAGAAGAATGCCCTATATTGATAGCTAAGATGTAGGGGAAGAAGGTGTAGCCTCAAAAACATACTCAGAATTTACAAATGATGAGGGTCGAGCCCTGCGAGGAGGATCCCAATGTGAATATTGTGTTGTGAAGTGGAATGATGACTGGTGATGATAAAGGGAAACAAACTGAAGAAAGTGAATGGTTCCAAAAGGCTCCAGAAAAAGATTCAATTGGGTTTTACTTAGGCACGTGAAGGAAACATTCATGGAATCAAAGAAAAGCTTTGTTGAGGCCTCTACCTCAGGAAATCAGGACAAGCTGTCTGAAGAGGTTGACCCCTCCATGCTTACTACTTTGTTCGAGACTTGTATGAGTTTCTACGCGATAGAAAGGGTGTAAAAGGGCTACAATAACTAATAAATAAGTGTGTTGTAAGGAAGGTGCTCCTGAAGGACACTGCGCAGTCATAAAAATAAGCAAACACAAGATGAGAATAGGGCGCAAGATGAGACTCGCTGTGCAAATAGGAGACTGTTACACAAAAATATCATTACCATGATTATTTGCAGTCAGTATGGGTCTATCATCACCTATACTAGCCTCCTAAGCAAGTCTCAGACGTTAGCTCTTCATGTAAAGCTTTGAAAAAGAGAGAAAGACTTTGAAAATCAATATTACTCTGGTTCCGCACTTTCTCCTACTTTTACCTGCGGACCTGCACCCTTTGTTCAAAATACCTGCGTACCTGCACGCTCTATCTATAAAGGGGTGGGTGCGTACCCTTGTAAAAGTCAAGAAGATGCAAGTTTATCCTAAAAAACTCACTTTTGGGTTAATTTTAGATGTTTCTAGAAGGATTTTGACGTGGATTGTTCGCTCCAAAATGGTTCATGCATCCCAAAAGAAAAGGAGCTAATCCCTTGATAGGAGGAGCTATCCCTTTGAAGGAGGGCTTTATCCCTTTGAAGGAGGACCTAGTAACTTCCCTCCATTGCACTATAAATTAAGGCATTGGGTCAGTTGCTGGAGAGGTTAGAAGCTGAACATTTGAGGGTAAATGCTGATGGAATTGGGACTTCCTAGTTAAACTTGAGAGGAGAGATCACATACCTTTTGGTTTCATTGGGAAGTGAGTGAAACTTGTCAAAGTAGAGGAGGCTTCTTGTCGGACCCTGGGAGGAGCTTGTACAGCATCAAGGCACAGGTTGTAAAGTTCTTCTTCATTTGAATTAATACAATTAGATTCATTTTTCTCAACAAATTGACTTATGGTTTGTTTCATAATATCCTTGATCATTATGATGAATATGCTTTATAATATTGGCTTTTCAGGTGCTATTTAATTGTTTGTTTGTTTGTGTTTTCAGAATTACACTTCAAGGAAGCTCATTTGGAGCGAGGGAGCAAGGCTTCCACAAACTTGCATTGGACCCAAGGTAGGCCTAAAAGACTTGTTTGCCTTTGTTTTAATTGCATATTTATAGAAAGATAGTTTTTGATTGGCTTGCTTGTCACTAGATATCAGTAGATACTAGGAAGGTCGAACTTGTCCGCAACCTCGACTCATTCCGCGTGACAGAGACTATGAGATGGACCAAGTTATTTTGGATCTAGGGTTGGATGCCAACATTTTTCCTAAACAGACATGGGAAAGAATGGGAAGACCTGCGCTGTAGTGGTCCTCAATTCAATTAAGGATGGAAAACCAAGATAAGATTATTCCTATGGGGCGATTGCATGGAGTGACCGTAGCTATAGAAGGAGCAAGCACGCTGACCAATTTTGAAGTGATAGAGATTGTTGATGATAGCAATCTGTATCCTACACTTCTAGGACTCAATTGGGCTATCAACATGAACAGGTTAATCAATTTGAAGAAGTAGACAATGTCATTTTAAACGAAATCACTCCACATTGTAGTCCCACTAGACCCTATAGAAGGACCATGCAATACTAAACTGGTTCACGACTTTGAGGAAAGCGATGATGACTTGGGACAGATCTATAAGATAACAGAACGAGACCAGGACTGGGTTAATCCGATAGCTAAGGGACAAATTGCATGGGACCACGAAATTTCCTGTACCTGGGACTCAAATGAAGAATCAAAACATTGGCAGAACAAGCTGCATGAAGTATCCACACTACGTTGCAACATGATTACCAAATTGCTATGCTGTGTGTCATCGGAGGTAAGAAATTTTCTTTATTATGATGGTTTAACTGACATGGATAAATTTTTGGATGGTTTTAAAAGAGAATTTCTAGAGGATTACTGCTTTCAGGCATTGGACTGGGAACTATGCACTACACCCACACGATGGTGGGCTACGCATAAGGACATTTTTGAAGAATGGCATGAGTATCGAAGAATGATGAGATTGTGGTTTGGTCACCCAAACGTTTGGCTAACTTAGAAATATGATGGGAGAAATGATCTGCGCGATCCTTTATCAAAGTGGACTAAGGTTTATGGAACAAAGCTGCAACCAAAGTGGGTGCATATATTCTGTCACACTTTCGACATCATTCCTATGAATTAGTACGTGAAAACGGAGCTCCACCATGACACTGTGGAGTGGGATGTTCTGAGAGAGGGATTCATAAGGACCTTTGGCTTTGAAGATGGGTTCGAAAGCATTGATGAGGTGCTGCAGGAGGTTTAGGAAGCGATCTTCTAAATCCCACAGGATCCTTTGGAATTGATTCAACCAGATTGGAGCACTCAGCTGCGCCATTCGCTAGAATGCTATAATGTGAATGCTGAAGGAGACGATGAGGATCCAAGGAATATTAACATTCCAGAAATAGAAGGCCACCGCCAGGTAAAGGGACTACAGATAGAGAATCCAGAAATCATCGCGCCAATGAAAACTAGGAAAGTAAACATTGGCACAGAAGCAGAGTTGAAGTTTGTGAAGATTGGGGATTATTGGGATGATTCTACATTAGATAAAGTTGTTGAGTTTCTCCGTGAATATCATGTTTTGTTCCCTACAAATTGTTTGGACTTGAAAGGCAGCATAAGTGATTTGGGAGTGATGAAAATAACTCTAAAACCAGATGTGAAGCTTGTTAAGCAGAGGCCATATCATCTTAATCTGAAATACAAGGAAAAGGTCCACTTGGAGTTGGACAAGATGCTTGAAGTAGGTATTATTGAACCAATGGACGAGTCTGATTGGGTGAGTCCAATGGTACTCCAGGAAAAGAAACAGTAGGACGAAATAAGGATTTGTGTAGATCTCAAAAAGCTTACTGATGCCTGTGTCCATGATCCCTTTCTAACACTATTATGTTATAGACATATTTGGGCACTGCAACCCCAATCACATATGTCCACAAACCAAGGGCTTATAAGCCTCTAAAAGTTTTGTTTCATACCCTGAAGGAACAAGGTTAGCTGATTACATCATCCCCCAGAAGTTCTCCCTAAAAAACTACTCAGAACTTGTTAAAACTGGAACATACAGACTGCTCAGTGCTAAGGGTCGATGCATCTCACTTGCTACATGCAAAAAGTGTGATGCATATTGAAAAGCCCTTCTGTAGGGTGCGATGAGTGAGAGTAGACAAATGGCAGAGGCAGTTGGCTAGGTGGAAACCCAGAGAATCTTCCTGAAACTACCCATTTGGCACTTGCCTCTCCGAATTCGCCCAGGGATGAGTAAGAGATCATGAAACCTCCAAGTGGAGCCAAGAACTATCAAAGAAATGACACTAATTGTCTCGTTTTGAGTGAATTGGAACAAAAAGTCTTCTTTAAATTTGTTTGTTAAGAAATATTTGTGTTTACATGAATTTGCATTCTCAAACACTTTCCTAGCTAGAAGTTTATTGAAGAGCAAAGATTGTTTAATCATCTTAAGTGCATATTTTTAGTGATTTCAAGTCGAGTCTTCACATCACGAGTTTCATCTCCGCACCTCTTGACTTAATCAAAAACCAATAAAAATAATGCTTAAAGTAAAATTAATCTAGAAATCTTTTTATTTCTAGGGCTCTATTACACCAACATAGCTTAGGCTAGTGTCTTGGAGTAGGGAGTACTTAACTCTCCAAGATAGTAAAACAAACAGGTAGTTGTATCTTCTGGTAGGAGAGAAATCCAATTGTTGCATCTATGCTCTGGGAAAGCTCCTCTTAAAGGAGAAGCATGGGATTGTGTCCAAACCAGTGTGGGAATCAATCCTTCCTCATTGGGAACGACACCAGATATTCACGTATTACAAATGGTAAACCTAGGATTAACCATTGTCAAGGAGCCTCAGGTCACTTGTTGGTAAACCTTGGTTTATGTCAAGGAGCCTTCAAGGGGATTGAGCTTGTTACTCTGCCCTTGCGTGCGTATTGGATCGTAGACTGTTCCCCCAGGTATATTTGTTTCTGTTGGTAATAATAGTGACCATATTCTATAGGATTCTTCCTAAGGTGACGGTGGCGGGAAGATTCCACTGTACCTGGAGCAGACGTCGGCTAGACTCACTTGGATTTTCTGGGGGGTTCTCTCCACTCGAGACGGTTAAGTGGAGAAACTTGTGCTAGTTTATTCATTAAGTAGGTTGCCAGGGTAACTATTCCAATCGCTATTTCTGTATCGAACTCTGCGACGTTGGATTTCATCACCAACTAGTGTTTTCGGTACGAGAAGTTACTGTTTGTGTGTGATTGATCTCCTAGATTCTTTAGGCGTGTGATTCAATTTTTTTTTTTTTTAGAGACTTTAGGAGGTTTTCATTTTACTTTGTTTGCGTGTGAAGTAGTCAAAAGTCTTTAACTATGGCTGAATTACCAAGGCAGTCCCGTAGACTTCGGGGCCAATCTCCTGAGTTTGTAAACGTGGCTGAGTTACTGAGGAAGCCCGTAGTCTTCGGGGCCAACCTCCTGAGGACGTACCGAGCTAGCTCGAAGGCTTGAAATTCCTCGTAACTCCTAGTGACAGTAGAGGTGGGTCACTTGAAGAAGGAGAATCTTCTTTGAGAGTACATTTTGATTCTCAACCGTTAGTAGTTTCAGAAGTTACTGGTAGTGTTGCATCTACTAATGATATAGGTGAAGAACCAGAAATATCTCAACCCAAATCTGAAATTGCTGCTACTCCCATATAAGAGTTTGTTTCTTCAACTTCTAGTGGTCCTCGTTCACCTAGGGTAGAAACTGTAATTACCCAAGATCTTCCTTCTGGACTTATAGCTATTGAAGAACTTGCTATTTCGGAAAACGAAGAAAGTTTTCCTTTTCCAGAAGATTGACCTATATTAGACCTTAGGGAGCGTGAATCAATATTTTACAGTCCTCCTAAGAGTAGTGCTTGGCATCATTCATTGACTAATCTTTTGGAAAACTCGGGACTAAGTTTTTCACCACCTTGTATTTTTTATCATCCAACACCTAGAGATTACTATCCTTTGTTGAATATGTCTACTCAGTCATCCATGTTTTCTCAATCTCCGGAAGCCTATTTGTACGGCGGTCCTTCTGTCCCTGTTGGGTATCAGTCCATCTCTGGTACTATTTCGGGAGCATCTCCTCAACCTATCGAACAGAAGTTATTAACTGGAAGTAGTGGTACTAAACCGTTGAGTGTAGAAGATATTCTCATGATGTCAGGTTCCATTCCTAATCCTCAACCGCAAGGTGGCCAGTCTCTGCCTAGGGGGCAACCTCAAGGTACCGAGTATATACCTGGGGGGCAGCCTCAAGGTACTCAGTTCGCGCCTGGGGGACAAACTCAAGGACAATACATACCTACGGGACAGTACGTTCCTCATGGTCAACCCCAGACTCAATATGTACCTCAGGGTCAACCTCAGTATCAATATGCACCTCAAAATCAACCTCAATATTAGTATGTACCTCAAGGTCAACCCCAGTATCAGTACGTGCCTCAGGGTTATCAACCCCAAGGTCAGTACCCATCTCAAGGTTACCAACCACCTTCTGGTCCATCATATTATCAACCCTACCCTCAACTCGGTTATAGTCCTCAATATCCTCAAGGTCCATACCCCAGAACGAATTTGGTGTGGGATCCATATCAATCTCAACAGGTTTTGCAACCAAATGTGCAGTCGTCATCTCAACCTGGACAACCTTTGGTTGCCGGTCCATCTCAGCAACCTGTCCAGTCTACTGCTCAAACTTCTGCACCTTCTGTAGTTTCTCAGTCTGGGCCTAGTACACCTCGTACTCCGCCTCAAACGTCTGCTGCAACTATTGCAACATCTACTCCATCTACCCCACCTTCTTCTGGAGTATCAGCAGCTCCAGTTTCTACTATTCTTGTATCTACTCCTCAGACATCTTTACCTCAGTCTGGATCTACTGTCCAGACTTCGGTCCAGATGCCTGTAGGAAGTACGGTTGTCACTTCTCAACCTCAATTTAATCAACCTCCGTACCAAGGACAGTATCAACCTCAATACGGTCCTGCTGTGCAGCAACCAACTTATCAGTATCAACCGTACCCTGGGTATACATATCAACAACCTCAGCAACCCCAGTATGGTCCGGTTAATCCTGGTTCTCCAGGAGGACAAAATATACCGAATGCGATTCCCATTCCTAGTTATCCTGGATATCTTCCTCCTGGGGTTGGTTTGCAGACCCCAAGTTTTAGAGACCCTAATCGTCAGTTACCATTCATTGCAACTTTAGAATTACTTGACTTGATGCGCCTTACGAACGATCCAATCAACTATCTTTTGTATTGGCCGCCAATGCCGCATAAGTTGCTCAGTGATATTACGAAATTCGAAGGTAAACCAGGAGAGTACCCGATGAACCATGTGATGACTTATCATCTCTGGTGTGCATCCAACTCCATTTCTTATGATTCTATTCGTTTACGTCTGTTTCAGCGCACTCTAATTGGTCTTGCGGCCAAATGGTATATCGAATTACCGCGAGCCACTTTTTATGATTTTAGTCAGTTATCTACCTCATTTTTAACTCATTTTCAGTTGCCAGTCAGATATGACAATGGCACGGAGCTACTAACTTCATTAAAGCAATCGACGTCCACTTACATCTCCAATCATATCCATGAATGGAGATGTCGACGATGTTTAGTGAAGGTTTATATCCCGGATCAAATCTTAGCGGAATGGTTTGTAAAATCCTTGTTGCCTAAGATCACTGAAGATGTGGCTAAAGCCAGAGTAGTTACTGAAGAGCAAGTCATTTCTCAAGCGCAGTACCTTGACTTAGTTTACACTCAGTCGGGTATGTTACACGAGAAGATCCCCAACCTACCTAGTCAAAATCAAATTGTTGCTGCTCCTTTGGGGTCTCATGCCACTGATGGTACGATTGGCACAGTGAATACTAAAAGTAAGAAGAAATCCTCTAAGAATTCTTCTCCTATAATAACCTTGCCAGATTCCCCGACAGGAGAATCTTCCGTGGAACTTTCCGCCGATATTCACGTTGTAGAATCCTCTACAGCCAAACCTAAAAACAGTGGTTAGAAGAAAGGGAAGAAGAAGAAGGATAAAGAGAAAAATCCAAAAGAGAAACCTGAAAAAGAGGAACCCTCTAAAGAAAAGCGCAAACCTCGTTATCTGTGTCTCATTTGTGATGAACATCATTATACGAGAGACTGTCCTCATCGGGCGGAGGTTGCAAAAATCGTCAAAGGTTCCCAAACTCCTACTGCCTTGAAGGATCCTTTTCCCGCTCAAGATAGTAAGATGATCGGTTCATCCTCTAGTGCCAATGAAGAACCCATCTTGATGATGTCTCATGTAAGGATTGCGACTCGATCGCAAGATATGGTAGTAAAAGTCCTGTTGATGGAAAAGAAGCAGAATCTTCTCAGTCCAATCCATCAACCTCAGCTCCCGGTTCCGATCCGCTACAGATCGAGAAACCTAACCCGGACTTAGTAATCAAACCACCCACTAAGGGTGTACTTCAGAGATCTACTTTCAATCCACATGCG
>APFE031275841.1:203794-258688 GCA_000404065.3 Pinus taeda | reverse complement strand
TGGAACCGATCCACCCTGGAAATGACTTTGGCCTCCTCAATACAGACATGATGCTTAGTCTTGTCCACATGCTCAGCTAATGCTGAGGACTTTGTTCTTCCATGCCTCAGGTCCACTGCATGTTCGCAAATTCTTTGCTGGATGGAGCGCCCTGTTTCCCCTATATAGGGTGTCCCGCAAGAGCAAGGAATCAAATAAACACCTTTCATGTCTTTGGGGTTAACAGGATCCTTCACTGACCGCAGGGAATTACGAATGGTTCTGAGGGGCCTGAAGGTTGAGGGAATATCAAACTTTCTAAGGATCCGAGCAATCTTGTTAGTGGTCCCTTGGATATATGGAAGATGGACACCTGGATTACGCTCCTTAGGCTCTTTTTTAATGAACGCATTTTTAGAAGCTGTGAGGAAAGCCTTTCGACCTAGGTGCCTACTATATCCGTTTTCCACAAAGACATCAAGGAGGTGGGATCTCTCTCTATCCAGGCTTTCATTATCCGAAATCCTGAGGGCACGCATAGCCAGGGTGTTAAGAACACCCATCTTCTGAGCAGGGAAATGATGGGAATCAGCGTGAAGATACTGCTCTGTGAGGAAGGATTTCCTCACAGCTTCTAAAAATGCGTTCATTAAAAAAGAGCCTAAGGAGCGCCATCCAGGTGTCCATCTTCCATATATGTAAGGGACCACTGACAAGATTGCTTGGATCCTTAGAAAGTTTGATATTCCCTCAACCTTCAGGCCCCTTAGAACCATTCGTAATTCCCTACGGTCAGTGAAGGATCCTGTTAATGCCAAATACATGAAAGGTGTTTATTTGATTCCTTGCTCTTGTGGGACACCCTATATATGGGAAACAGGGCGCTCCATCCAGCAAAGAATTTGCGAACATGCAGCAGACCTGAGGCATGGAAGAACAAAGTCCTCAGCATTAGCTGAGCATGTGGACAAGACTAAGCATCATGTCTGTATTGAGGAGGCCAAAGTCATTGCCAAGGTGGATCGGTTCCATCATCGCAAGTTAAGGGAAGCTATTGAAATTGAATGGAGACCTATCAATCTCAACAGAGATGACGGGTGGAAGGTAAATAGAAGTTGGATCCCTGCCTTTTCATCTTAGGGGTTTCTTCCTCCCCCCCGTCTTTCTGTTCATCCAGGAGGCTTTCCTCGTATGTGTATGGTTTATTCCTTTCGTGAATATAGGCTTATATCGCTGGCAGCGTTATGTTCTTCCCTGTATATTGGGTTCCTCCTATTTTTATTTTTATTTATGATTACCATCATCAATATATATTTAATTGTAAGTATTATTCTAATTCAAATTTATGTAGATTTTCTCTCTAATAAGGGTCCTTTTCCTGTTTTGGTTTTTATTTAATTCATTATTTGATTATCAGTGTATCTAAATTATGATGTATTCTTGGCTAGTCTTATTGCCTTTTATTTTATGATTTCCACCATTGTTTCATTATTTATGGAAAACCAAATGACATAAAAATAGCTTATCTAAATAAATTGAATAATCGCATTAAACAAAAAATCGCATAATATATATATATAATATATATATTATATATATATTATATATATATATTATATAATATATATAGTTATAATATATAGATATATAAAATATATTATCTCTAGAAATAAAATAAAATTTTCCTAGTTTACTTGTCATTCTAACCCTTAAGATCAAATTTTAATAATGTATAAACAAATTAACATACCATCAATAATTAATACATATGCATATTTAGTTAGAAATTTAATATATAAATAAGAATATATAATTATTTATGCAACTTAAAAAACAATAATCTTTTAATAATAATTTTTAAATTACCATTAGTATTAATTTATTTAACCCAATGTTATTTATATATATATATTTTGATACTATTCGCTCATTTATTAATTATACCTAATTTCTCTTATTTCTAGAAATACAATATTAGATTATTAATTCTAATATAATAAAAAATTAATAAGATTAATATTAATTATAATTTTCCCTGGGTCTAGAAGTCAAAAATCAGTCGTAGGTAGCCGTTAGAGTCTCTGCTCAGTCTATCTTAACTTGCTAGCAAAAGATCTGTTTCTTCAACTTGTTCCTGATGATGAACCACACTAGTTGGTTCGAAACGCGTCGACAAAGGTCTCTTTCATGTGATTTACGCCGAAGCTCTTCTTATAACTATGATGAATCACAGAAGCCTCAATTATACAAGATCAAGAATCTTCACAGGTTTCTAAATACCATGCTTTCTTTGAATTTTTAATTGCAGTGTTGAACAAAAGATATGACGTTAGGCCTAGACCTGGCCCTGGAAGACCTCCTAAGGAAACTCCAGTGATCGAACCTCGTGCCAAAACTACTCAAACTCAAACAACTTTTATTTGAACATTAGAACAATCAATTGATACTCCTCAAAATGACAAAAATACTTTGACTACATTTAATGTTTAAAAGGAGTTAGAAAGAGTTAAAATCCCAATTCCTCTTTTAGAACTTTCTGAAAACCCTGGGTATAAAATTCTGGTCTCCAAATGGATACAAAATACCTCATTTGATGCTGAAGGTGATATCATCAGTCTGTAAGATGAAAAATCAGTAGTTGTTGTTGGCCCTAGCTCAGATATGATAGATGAAATGGTGCCTCCTTTCTATGTAACTCTTAAGACAAATGATTCCATGTTGTATAATTGTATGCTTGATACTGGATCATCACATAACCTCATGCCAAAATCTATCATGGATCATTTGAAACTTGACATAACTAGATCCTATCATGACTTATACACCTTTGATTCTAAAAGGGTGCCTTGCTTAGGATTGATTAAGGATTTAGTAGTCACCCTTGCCCAAATTCTAGTGAAACATGTAGTACTTGATATAGTTGTCACATATATCCCTCCAAAATTTGGAATGCTCCTTTCTAGGTCTTGTTGTGCCAAATTAGGGGGGAATTCTTCACATGGATATGTCTTATGCTACTATTACAGTTTATGGGGGAGAACAACTAAGATTATATAGATAGGTGAGATTTGTGCACACTATTTGCAAAATAGACCAGCCAAGGAACCATCCCATTTATGCAATTGACCAAGATTTTGGTTGCTTTCAACTCTCTTCAAATCAATTGCGTGAAAATCAAGTTAAAATTGAAGATGTAATTGAAAGTCCAGTACCAAATCAAATTGATATATGGAAGCTATTTTTTGATGGCTCCTATACAAAAGATGGAGCAGGAGCTGGAGTAGTTTTAATATCACCAGATAAAGAAAATATTACCCAATCATGTGAGCTCGACTTCGAAGTTACAAACAATGTGGCTGAATATGAAGCTTTCCTTTTTGGATTCCAATTAGCGAAAGCTTAAAGGTTCAAAACTTAAGTGTTTTTATTGATTCAAAACTTATTGTCAAACAAGCGAGAGATATTTCCCAGACTAAACACCCTAGACTTAGGTCTTACTGAAATGAAGTATGGATTCAATTGAAAACTTCTTTGATGATTTTAATTTGACTTATATTCCAAGAGATCAGAATATTCATGTAGATGCCTTAGTTGTTTCTGCTAGTTCCTTTAAAATTCCTAATCAGACTAATTTAAAAGAGTAGCTTCGATATAAATCACATCTAGACAGACATTTGTCGACACGTTTTAAACCAACCAGTGTGGTTCATCGTCAGGACAAGTTGACAAATGTCTGTCTACATGTGATTTATGTCGAAGCTACTCTTTCAACCATTATGAATCACAGAAGCCTCAATTCAACTACAAACTAATTTAATCTACCAAATACAAGTCAAGTATAGACCATCTATCCCAAATAATCTAAAACATTGGTAGATATTCGAAGATGATGAACATTTGAAATCTTTTCTGCAGGTTGTAGATCAATTTTTTGTTCTACAAATTAATGAAGATAGATCCAAAATAAATGAAAATACAAGTGGGCATGATACTTTAGATTTCAGTCCAAAAATTGTTGAGCATGATATTATTCAATTATCTAACAATTTTATTCCCAAAGGCTTGATACGTTTAGAAAAATTGTTTGATCAAAATGATGTCCTCCGAAATCCTCAGTCCATTTCCTCAGAAGAGGATATAGAAGAAACTAATATCGGAACAAATGATGATGTCAAATCATCAAAATATGTGCATCTCTAGACCCTGAGATTAAAACTCAATATCTTAAGCTACTTCAAAATTATAAGGATGTTTTTTCTTGGACATATGCTGATATAAAAACCTATGATACTTCATTAATGCAACATAAGATCCCTTTAAAGCAAGACACAATACCTTATCAAAAAAAACTTAGGAGGATTAATCCAACCCTTCTACCAATTGTAGAAAAGAAAATTAAGAAAATGCTAGATGCCTAGATCATTCTCCCTCTTAGATATTCTAATTGGGTTGCAAATTTAGCTCATGTTAGAAGAAAAATAGAAAAATCAGACTCTATGTGAACTTTAGAAATTTGAACAAAGCATCATTAGAGGATAATTACCCTTTTCCCAAAATGGATCAGTTACTTCAAATGGTTTCAGGAGCACAAAGAATTTATATGCTTGATGGTTTTTCAGGTTATAATCAGGGAAATGTTGATCCAACAAATAGGGAAAAGACAACCTTGACTACACCGTGGGGTACATTTATGTACACTAGAATGTCATTTGGCTTATCAAATGTTGGAGCAACATTTCAAAGAGCTATGGATGTAGCTTTTATGGGTCAGGTAAACAAATTTATGGTTATTTATCTTGATGACATTAATGTTTTTTCTAAACCTGATCAGAAACATCTAAAGCACTTAATCAAGGTTTTTGATAGGTGTAGGAAATTTGGGTTATCATTTAAACCTAAAAAGTCTTTGTTTGCTATCAAAGAAGGAAAACTTTTGGGCCATATAATTTCAAAGGAAGGAGTGGTAATTGTTACATACTAACTTGTCACCGCCTTCATTCCCAGTCCTTCTACTGTGTCTTGTGTCGAAGTCAAACATTCTCATACTGAACAAATGCTCTCTTATGTTGCCAGTTGACCCACTTTTCCTAATTTATCTTCCTCATCGTGATAATGGACTTAATATGCGCAATGAATGGTGGTCGTAAACAGTCTAGCCGCGCTTCCAGCGCAGAAGTACATTTGTTTCCCATGACAATTGGATTTCATGCTCTAGCACAAGGCCATTTGCTATCTTTAGTGACGGTTTGACTGGCTACATTACCTACTAGAGATGTTAGCACTAAAGCTTAGTTATAAACTCGCAATGATCTAGATTGGGCGAATTCGTTCCAACAGTTGGCCTTCTGGATGTCTCCAGGCCTGGTTGTTGGCATAGTTTGTGTCATCCTTCCTTCTCTGGTGTGGCAGTTCCATCATTTGTGCTACCTTCCTTGGGGATAAGCTCTCTCTTCCACCTTTCATGGAGACTCCTTCTCCTATTTAAACAATCACCATTGCTATGATCAGCTAGTTGGTAAATTCTTGGATTGAGCAGTGCTGTTAGTGTTTTTGAGTTTGATAGATAGCTGGTGTGAGTGTGACAAGTGTGGGATTGTTGATAGGTTGTGGAAGGTTGTGGAGTGCCCTCTAATTTGTGTAAGTACTTATGAGTGAGAGAGAAACTTTGTATGTTGGGAGATCCATCCTCAAAGAGTGAATGCTTGAGAAATACACTGGTTGGACCCTCTGAGAAGGCTTGCGATGTTAATACTTTGGTTGTAAGCTTGCTCTTATTTCATTATTAATATAATCAATGATGTTTTCCTATGTCTTGTATGTAATTTTCTTGATCGCTCATGAATTCTTGAATTTGTGAGTAAACAGATCATTGTTGTTTTTCGGTTACATGCTTTTTTGTATTTCTTTTGCATTATTTCAGGTTGATCACTCATTGAGGAGAAGGAAGCAAAAGCTGGAGCAGCGCAATGAAACTTCATCAACCACTAGTTGAGGTAGGGCTCCAACTATGACTGTTTAAGGAAATCTATTATTGAGCTGTCTTTGTTGTGACTAGACCCACTCTATGGCTAGAGCAGTTGCTTCTGCCCGTAGAGGGAACACTTTCCTACATCACAAGTTGGTGACCATACTGGGGAGCCTGTCCTATGTTCTTCTCTTGTTTTCTCTTGTTTTGATTTTGATTTGGTCTCTCTTGAATTTTGGGGGGTTAACTATCAGTCTTTTGGGTCACCTAGATCGATCTGGGAAATCCCTCTATTGTCTGTTGGATTGACTGGTTTTCGTTTGGGAGGTTTTTGTTCGTTTGTCATTGTTTTTTACATCATCGTGGAACATAGTTTAACAGTCGCGCTGATGTTGCACTCACTCTTTTGTAAAGTGTTGTGCATCACTGAATATCGTCGCACAGTTGCGACAACTCCTGAAATCGGTACATCGCTGGAAAGACATGTACTTCCGCGATGGTGTTGCCTTGTTGCTATAGCTAGTTGCTTATCAGCGCTAGTTACTTGTGTTGTCCTCATGATGATTCTTGTAGAATTTATTTTTTCAATTTTGCCTCTTGAATTCATCAGTTCTGCTGATCCCTTGCTTTTTCCTCTTGCTCAGTAGCTTGTTTTTCACTGTTTATAGTTAACGCACTCTTTCTTTGGCTTTGTTGAATGAATCTTACATTTTTTCCCTGTATGACTTAGTTCGTTCTTTCAAGTTTTTTGAATCAATTGGCTTGGTTGTTGGTTTGCTCAAGGTTCATTTGTATCTTTCTTGTTGGTTTGATTGAGCCTTCCCCATTTCTTGTTTCTGGTTGATTTTAGTGACAATTATTGGACCAATCTTTGGTATTGATTCAATTTCTTTTCACTACCGAACATAGATCACGATTGTTTGGATCAACTGTGTTTTTCAAATTTGCTTGTTTATTTCTTTTTCATTTAAAACATCAAAATCAAAAGACTGCATTCATTTAGTGTACGATAGTGAAAGTTAATTTTCATTTCAAGGTTGCATATTGGAAAGCGAATGATTAAATATCTCATTAGTAGTATCCATGCACTGTAGGAATTGATGTCTGTATGCATTGTGTGACCATATTTTCTTATCTTGGTTTTCTTGGTTTGGGAATGATCTCTCTACCCTCCTGTAGTTAGGTGTTTATCGAAGTAAAAGGATATTTTGTTCATTCTAGCTGCATCCTAGGTTTTATTGTATACATACGGTAAGGCCTGAAAACTGAAACATAATTCAACATCAACTCTAAAATGAATTGAATAAACCTAACAATGCATTGGAACATAACACTCATTACTTAGAGGTCTAGGCTAGAGATGTGCTCTGGTGTCGTTAAACCTAGTCACTATTGTTTTCACTCAAGGTTGGGTGATTCCTCCTTCTGTGACTCAATAGCGGTCTAGTACAAAATTGTGCTCCCATGTACCGTCGAGTATATGTTGGGAGGCCCTACTAGGTTATCATCCTATATTCGTAGGAAGCCATGTCTGCCGCCTTGCAAATCATAATGCACTGAACACAGCATTCGGGAAGATTGACTGTCGTACGGAAAGTCCTTGGTTGTCATATGACTGCCAAGGTGTATATGCAGTTTTACGGGTTGTTTGGTAAACCTTTTGCCTAGTTCTCCAGAGTAGTCACTTTCGTTCATTTTCAGACTCCCTAAAAGAAAAGGTCCATGTGAGCACTTGTCACTTTAGGCTCATTAAATATTTGAAGGTGACTAGAGTCATCTTTTCATCCTTTTCTCGACTCTTTAAAGATGAAAAAGTCAAGTTCTCTTCCTGTATCTTAAAATTTATTTGGCCATGTTCACATTTACCCGGTTAGCTCTTGTTTGCATTTAGTTTGAGTAGGTTTTTTTCTCATTAGTTTTCCTAGGATTTTGAATTGAATCATCCTGGTGGAATCACCAATCCCGTCTCCCGTTCTAAGTGACCAAGGTTCTCCATCCTCTGTAGCTTCCGAAGTTCTGGTTGTTAGTGATACTCTCCCCGTCATCCCGAGTATCCAACTGCTTAACTCTTGCACTCTAGAGGATGAGTCTTACGATATTCATTGGAATCCCATTTGGGAGCCTTTTGAAGAAGATTTTCCCACTACTCCTCCTAGTGTTTCGGCCCCAATTTCTTCCTCCGACATCGATGAGACGACTTCCATCTCTCGTGAAGAATCGTTTGTGCCAGAAAGTGAAATACCTATACCTACGGAAAATTCGCCTTTCCATGTTACTTCCCTTGGTGTCACGTTGCCTTTAAGATATAATGCTTTGGTGGAAATCATCGGTTCTAGGTCTCCCCTTTTGAGTTCCATATGGTCTCGTATTGTCCCTCCGACTTCGGAGCCTTTTACACCCCAAATTCACAATGTGCCCATCACATCTGTTCCAACCATGTCAATCATTTGTGTGGCTTCTTCAACCCCTGTTGTCAGTGCCACCACTACTTCTTTAGTGGTCACTACTATTGCCGGGCCTTCTGCTGGTCCTACCAATAGTGGCCTGACAGCAGCAATTGTTAATCCCACACTAAGTGCCCCACCTTCTTTTGGTTCCATTCCACCAGGGGGAGCATATGATCAATATGTACAAGCTCTTTGGAATCCATATCCTCAAAATCCATTTCCTTATCATGATTCTCGCAGAGCTCATATCTATTACCCCGGACTATGCCATCTCAACCTGCCATTGAGGTCACGGTTCCGTTGTCCATTGCTTGGGGTACCACCACTTATCATGGTGGCCCAGCACCACCCGAAAATTTTCAAGGGCCACCCTATCAAGGTCAGCTGTCTTATGGACAACTTTATCGAGGACAACCTGGAGGCCCACAAGGAAAACCCTTCCAGGGACAACCTTCGGCCTTTGGTGGTTCCTCCTTTACCTATTTCGGGCAACCTTCCAGAAATCTGGGACAACCTTACATTCAATAAGGTCAACCCGGTATCCAGCAAGGCTACTCTTCTGGGCAAGTCAGTCAGCCTTACGTTCAGCAAGGCCAACCCACTATCCAGCCTAATCAATCGTCTGGACAAATTGGTCAGTCTCAAAATCAACCCGGCCAACCAACTGTCAAGTCTGCTCAGCCATCTGACCAATTAGGACAACCCTCAGTTGTGCAAGGACAACCCAACACCCAACAATCTCAACCTTCTGGGCAAATGGGTTAACCTCAATCTCAACTAGGTCAACCTTCTAGCCAGATGGCTTAGCCTCAAGTCTCTCAAGGACATCCATCTGGGCCTGTTCAACCAGGCACTTAGATGACTGTTGCTTCTCAAGCGCCACCCAATTTTCAGCCCCAGTCTGGGCTCCAGACCCAACCCGGTCATCAAATTCAGGTTGGATCCCAATCTTAACCTACTTATCAAACACAGCCTGGCTCTCAAGCTCAGTTTAGAGCCCAACCGCCTTATGGTCTTCAACAATCCCAAGGGCAAGCCCAATTTGCCCCATATCAAAATTATCAACAACTGTAGGTAAATACTTATCAGACATTACAACAACCATATGTTTCTCCTGCAAGCCAAGTTGGTAATCAGTGGAATGCGAGCAGGAAAAACTAGAGTTAGCCGTCCAGTTGCAGGTATAACCCCTACGGGCAAAATTCCTATGGACAAAACCCTTATGGGCCAAATCCGTCCAGACAAAACCAATGGGGGAAACAAGCAGTTGGGTGGAACTCTGGTGCTACCTCCTACAGCAACCTCAAATGTCCTTTAATCATCAGTTACCCTTTTTAGCAACGTTGGAATTATCAGATGTGTCCAAACTGACAAAGGATCCCATTATTCATAATAAGTATTGGCCGTCGGTTCCAACTAAAATTCCAGGTAATTGTCCCAAGTTTGACGGTAAAGCTAGAGAAGATCCCCAAGTTCATGTCATGACATATCATCGATGGTGCTCGTCAAACTCATGGCTTGATGATTCAATCCAGTTCTGCCTTTTTCAACAGACTCTCACTGGCTCTGCTGCTAAATGGTATATTGAGTTAGCTCGTGGATCTTTTCAGTACTTTAACTCATTAGCTATGGCATTTTTTAACTCATTTTCAGTTGCCAATTCGATATGAAATGATCACACATCTCCTGACATCCTTAAAACAGACTACAACCATGCATATCTCTGATCATATTCATGAATGGAGACGACGTCGCCGTTTGATTAAGTTTTGGATTTCCAATCAGCTTCTGACTGACTGGTTCACAACTTCATTTGTCAGTCCAATAGCCCGAGACATTGCTATGGGGGCATGTGTAACTGAAGAGCAAGATATTGCGCGTGCTCAGTACCATGACTAGGTTTATTCCCAGTCCAGTACGCTATATCATTATTTGCCTGATGCTCTGAGGCCCGGAACTTCGAAAGCATCACCAACACCATCTATTGACGGTGTCATCAGTTCTGTCAATGCATCCTCTAAGAAATCTTCCGCGAACCTTGGGAAGAAAAAGTTGAGTGCTTCAAATGAAAATACTTCTTAGGCTATATCCCATTCTAGTAACACTTCTGAGGTTAACACTATCCAGTCCACCACAGCGGATAAAGCCTCAAAAGGGAAAAATAAAGGAAAAGGAAATAATAAGACTGATCATCCGAAGCAAGATTCCCCTAAACCTCCACTTGAGGAAGGTGCCAAACACAAGCCTAAGTATCCTTGCCTTATCTATGATGAGGATCACTATACCAAAGACTGCCCAAGGTGGTCTGAAGTTAGTTGTTTTCTAATGGAACTCCTGCCATGCTCAAAGAACCTTTTCCCTCACAGCAAACTCAAATGGTGGCTGATCCATCTCAATCCTCTTCTCCCTTTGGTTCTCAGGTATTTATGGCTATGACAATTCCTATCCACATTAGTACTCAGGAAAAAGAGTATTCGTCACCTGCTGGGAAGGAGCCTGAGGTCCCCTCTAGTGCTCCTCCATCTAGTTCTAGTCCCCTTTATATTGAGTGACCCAGCACTGAAACAGTAATCCGACCTCCTCCTAAAGGTGTACTTCGGAAATCTTCGTACAACCCTAATGCTCATGCTACTCAGCACTATAGCATCATTGAGGAATTATCCCAGGCTCCGTTAGCTATGTCCGCATTAGAAGTTCTCCAGAGCTAGCCTCTCAGAGGAAGTATTTTCTATCGGCCATCGGTGGCATTGACACAGCCGACTCAGATTTGATCACTTTTGACCTCGAAAATCATATACTGAGACTACCTCACCAAATCACCTTCCTTATTCAGGTTATCATCAATTCTAAAATGATTCATTGTACCGTCATTGATGAAGGCACTTCTACTTGCATAATGTCCATTGCTTGTTGGAAGGCTATTGGTTCTCTGACTCTGAGCTAGTCTCCTATGACCTTGGAAGCCTTTTATGGGAGAGAGTCTCATCCTTATGGTATACTCCAACACTTGCCTATTACTCTGGAAGGGAAGACGGTCGAAGTGGAGGTCAAAGTTGTTGATGCAAATTTAACTTACAACCTCCTTTTAGGATGAAGTTGTACATATGCCATGCGAGCCATGGCTTCATCTCTATTCCATGTCATTCGTTTCCCTCATCAGGGGAAGATCATCACAATAGACTAGCTGTCCTTCTTTGCCTCTTCCTCCAATGCTAACATGCCTTTTGTGGAGCATACCTTGGTTCCTTGTGAGAGTGTGGGTGCTGGACTCTTTAAAGATCCTACCCTTATGGGTGTTTTTTCACTCCCACCTCCCAACATCACCATTAATATGATTTATGTTTGCTCTGATCCATGGGTTCTTCCTCCTGCTGATAAGATAGAATCCTGGGGCGATGAGATTTTGTTGAGTCCTGCCGAGCTCAACTACGTCGAAATTGTTTCTGCATTGGCTCCATCCTCTGAATCCGCTCCTTCAAGTAGAGCTCTCGACTCATACCTTTGATCCCCTTGGCTTGGAGATGTCCTTTCTTCAAACCCTTTGCAGGAAATGTTTCCTTCTGATGAAGTGATTATTGAAACCATGTCTTTCGAGGAACCCCCTTGTCTTGATCATCACCATCGTTCCTCGTTTCTCCCTACCCATTGGGAAATGTTTACTTGTCTTTAGTGATTTGCTTCTTGTCTCCCCTTCCAACCCCTTAAGACACCTATCCAGATCCATCAAGTGTCTTCTTAAGGGAATATGGGGAACATCATGCAAACTCAGCCAATCGACATCTCTATTAAACCAGGGATTTTCAAGCACATCCATGTTGGAGTAACTTGTACTTCGGAGGAGATTCAGCTTTATACTGATCTTTTTCGCGAATTCCGTGATGTTTTTTCTTGGTCTTACGAAGAGATTCCCGGCATCAATCCTAGCATCGTGGTGCATGAGATAGCTACCTATCTAGGTGCTAAACCTGTTCAACAGCGTCTATGCCCCGTGCACCCCCGAAAGGCTGCATCTATTAAAGCGGAAGTCGAAAAGCTTATTAAGGCTGGTTTTATTTACCCCATCCCACTCACAGATTGGGTATCTAATATTGTCCCTGTAACTAAAAAACAGGGCACTATCAGGGTATGTGTTGATTACCATGATATTAATCGGGCCTGTCCCAAAGATAACTACCCTACACCCTTTATTGACCAGCTCACCGATGAGTGTGCCAGGAGTGAAATATACTCATTCATGGACATCTTTTCTAGTTATAACCTGATTAATATTTCCCCTGCAGATAAACACAAGACCACCTTTATCTATCTGTGGGGCACTTTCGCTTATAAAAAGCTCCCCTTCGGTTTAAAAAACGTCGGTGCCACCTTCCAACACGCAATTTCTTACGCGTTTCATGATATTTGACACATTGTGTAACCTTACCTGGATGATCTTTCAGCTCATTCACTGAAACGCCAAGACCATCCAACCCACCTTCACGAAATTTTTCTCCGTTGTAGACACTATCATATCTGGCTTAATCAGCATAAGTGTGTTTTCTGTGTTGAGTCCAGCAAACTTCTTGGGTTCATCGTCTCCCGAGAGGGTATTCATCTAGATCCTCTTAAAGTTGAAGCCATCCTGAATCTTCCTCCCCTTGCTTCTTTGCAGCAATTGCAGAGTTTGTAGGGAAAAGCAAATTTTTTACGACGATTCATCCTGAATTATGCCGGAGTGGCCAAAGGCTATACACGGTTATTAAAACGCAACACCCCTTTTCTTTGGGATACTAATGCACAAGAGTCATCAAGCACCTCAAGGCTCTCCTTGTTTATGTTCCTTTGTTATGTCCCCTTGATTATCATCGGGACTACACTCTTTATTTAGCCGCTACTGATACCACCATCAGCATGGTTCTAGTTCAAGACGATGACGATGGTATTGAGCATGTCATTTATTATCTTAGCCACAATATGCTTGATATGGAAACTCGCTATGCCTATGTCGATAAGTTGGCATTGGGCGTCGTTTGTGCTGTCCAACGTTTCTGCCATTATATATTATTGTGTACCACGATGGTGATTTCTGATTGTAACCCAATGACATACATTTTGTCACATTAGTTACTAGGGGGCAAATACTCATAGTGGATCGTCATCCTTCAAGATTTCGGCTTGGAGTTCACCACCACCAAGTCCAAGAAGTCCCTTGTCTTCACTGAGTTGCTTTACTCTTTGTCATCTATTATCACGCCCTCTCAGTTAGAGGACCATATTCCGGATGAAGCTATGTTCTTGATTAATACCCTTAATCCTTGGTACGGGGATATTATTGTCTATCTTAAAACATCCTCCTTTTGTCCTGATTTGTCCAAGGATATCGACGATGGATTCGCAATCATTCTCAACCTTATCACATTATTGGGGACACACTGTACCGTCTCAGCGTCGACTCTGTTATCCACCGATGTTTAAAATTCGAGGAAGCTGAATGAGTTCTAATGACTACCATTTTGGCGCCTGTGGTGGTCACATGTCCGGGTATGCTACTGCTCAGAAGATTCTTTGTGCTAGTTATTTTTGGCCCTCTATCTTCAAGGATTGCATTCTTTCTATCCGTTCTTGTCATGGGTGCCAAATCTACCAACGGAAGATGTGCACGCCCCCCACTCCATTACACCCTGTCATTACCGTCGGCCCTTTTACCAAATGGTGCATTTATTATATGACCTGTAACCCTCGCTCAGTCAGGGGTCATGGGTATATCATCATTGCGGCTGATTATTTCACAAAATGGGCCGAGGTGATGCTTACACTATTCGAGGATGGTCACACAGCAGCGCAATTTTTATTCAATCATGTTATTTCACGATTCGAGGTCCCTCAGGCTATCATCACTGATCATGGAAAACACTTCCATAATCATATGATGATTGAGTTAACAACCCAGCTAGGCTTGCAGCATGATAGCTCGACACCATACTATCCTTAGGCCAATGGCCAAGTTGAAGTTGTCAACAAAGTTTTAGTTACAAGGGTTCAACACACCATTGGCATGCACAAGTCCAACTGGAATTTGATGTTGTTCTCCGCCTTATGGGTCTATCGAACTTCAATGAAGGATGCCACTGGGTTCAACCTGTTCCAATTGGTTTACGGTCTAGAGGCCACCCTTCTGATTGAGTGTGAGATCCCTTCTCTGAAATTAACCGTCGAATTACTCCCCAACACTACTCTGGTAGAAGAACGTCTTCTCTATCTAGAGCGACTAGACGAGACTCGTCAACTAGCCTCTCTAGCCATTGAAGCATAGAAGAAGAGAGTGAAAACTCACTTCGATCATACTGTCCATCATCGTTCTTTTGTTGAAGGAGATTTAGTCTTGCTTTATGACCAAGCGAATATTAAGTTGGGGGCAGGCAAATTCGAGCCTATGTGGCAGGAGCCTTATATTGTAAAGCGAGTTTTACAAAAAGGGCCCTACAAGCTAATTGATTATGAAGGGAACCCTCTAGATAAGCCCTGAAATGGGCTTTATCTGAAAAAATATTATGCATCAACTCCATGCATTCTGATTTGTATATACGTGTGTTTTCAGCAGGTGTGTTGTGTGAGTGTTTCATGTCTAGCTTGGTGTGTAGGCATAATTGCCACTTATTGTGTCTTTTTGCTTCTTGTGCAGATGTCTGGTACACCTTACATTGGTTTTGCTAATGGTGCCTGTCGCAGTACACGCAACCTGTCTTTTGCGGCATGGGTGATCTACGATCCTCACGGTGAGTTAGTAGACCTTCAAGGTGTTTGTCTGGGTTGTACCACAAATAATGTCACTGAATATAGTATTGTTATTGAATTACTAATTGAGGCTATTAACCTCAGCATTTGTTCGTTGGTTGTGAATCTGGACTCTCAGCTTGTTGTCCACCAACTTAATGGGTGTTATTCCGTCAGACATCATCAGATTTTGAGGTTGTATTTACGTGTTAAATTGTTAGAAAGGAATTTTGATTTTATTACATATCAACACATCCCAAGAAGATTAAACACGTTAACTGATGCATTAGCAAATCATATATTAGATAGACATTTGCGTAACATGTAATCAAAGCACCATATAGAAGCATTAAAAATGCAATAATAAACCATAGGAATATGTATATGTATATATATATATATATATATATATATAATATATTATTATATATATATATATATATTTAGATATAGTAATATATATATTATAATATATATTTATATATATATTATATATATATATATATAATATAATATATTATATATATATCGTGTGGCACACCAAGGCACTCAAAAAATAAGTGTATATGTCCAAATAGAGTCTGTGTTCTCCGTACATCCGAGACACATGTCTCTCAAAAAATCAGCAGGAAATAAAACCTAGGTGTCTACTGCGGTGGGTTATACTCCCTATAGCACACCACCGCTCGTCTGACCTGCCTCAACAGTCAGTGCACCCTGAGTATCACCACTATTTTATGAATCTGGAACTCTATGGGGACCTCCTCAATCCCCATGTAATCAGGGATCCCTGCCATCAGGCCCTCAAGATTTTGGGCCATTGTCTCTATCGAATCGCTAGCTAGGGGAGCCAAGGCCAACTCTCTGATGCCCTATGGATCCCTCCGTGCCTCTGGAGCCAGTCCTACAGGTCTCATTGGTCCCACATCTGCAAATACCATATATTACATCATTAGGACATTGCATGAAAAAATCTAAAAAAACACCATAACAAACGAACTACAAAACAGTGTGATCAAGTGTTTTACAGCCATTGTCCCACTTCTTGCCTATGGGCAGCTACATGTCAGGGTCTCCACAAAAGTCCATACCAGCATATGGCTAGTCCTCGATAAAGATTTCCTGGTGATCCAACCACTCACGGAATAGTGTCCCCCATGACACTGGTCATCTGCCACCCCTTTGTGGCATAACATGTGCCCATCGTGTGATCCTAGTCTCTTGCCGTCTGGGTGCGTTCAAGGCCATATCCTGTAACTGCAGTGCCGGCACCCACTCCAGCATGAGCAGAATCAAGATAGACCTGTAGCCAAATTGTTTCATCTCCCCATGACGACAGTTGTTAAGCTCTCTCTTTATGTTGGCCGTCACTGTTTCCACCCAGTTGAACATGGTCGGGTTGAGCCATTAAAGAGCCAACCGGAGTTGGGTCTTGGTTGCCTCGTGTTGGGTTTGGGAGCCCGCTGCCCTTATCACCATAAAGAGAACTGATCGAAGAACCAAGTCTTCCACTATCGGAATTGCCACCTTCCCGCTCTTTGATTTGCGTGCCTGTGGGCACACTCGTGCCATCACCATCTCTAGTGATTCACCCCTGGTTCACTGGCCCTCTAGAATTGGCCTCTCACTGCGACGGAACAATCTGGTTAGGAAATATATATCCGTAGCATCAAACTCAATGTCTCTGCCTTGCGTTATGAATTTTCCATCTGTCAGGTTCTAGGCATGGATTATCAACTCTTACAAATTGGGTTGGGCCTGAAGGTGCAGAGTAAGGAAGAATTTTAGCAACCCGCACGCACATAAAGCATTTCAGCACTCAACATCAGAAAAAGATTCCTCATCATTGACATCGTGAGTTCGTTCCTGCCAAACAAATGCCATGATGCCTTGCATGACGAGAAAAAATGAATTAGAACTCCGTTTGTAAATTTAAATTCATAATTTACGTAAAAACATAATTTCACGTCGTCATCATGACTGTTTTTAAAACAGTCACAATGGCACTCAGTTCATAGTTCGATTTTCTCGTGATCATCGTGAGAATACATCAGATTCTCGTGACGATTCGAAGATGCTACGTGTAAATCATGCTCAGTCATCGTGAACCAGAGCGGCTTTCCCGCAGTGACTGAGAGGCGGACTCCGATTCAAAAATATGTCTAAATTCACCTACCTAATGCTAAATTGCATAAAAAGACTACTAAAATGAAGTGCAGGGAGAAATCTACTTACTTGGCGGAGGTTTCAGGATAAACCGTGGATGGGTTAGGCCGGAATCAGCTTGAGAACTTTGCTCAGATTGGTGCTCCAAACACTCCAAGGTAAAATGAACAGTGGAAATGGTAAAAAAAAATGAATTACCCCACATTTTTAATAGTAATTTTTTAAAATATTAAAAATTTTACTTTAGAATGTGGGTTTTTCCCATTTTATTGCATGGTTAATTGGAGTTTTTGGTTTTTAACTATGTTTCCATATATATTAATCATTTATGTTAAATGGGTTTTATGTTTAATGTGTTTTGTGCAGAACTACAAGTAGTGGAGTTATGTCATACTTCGTATGCACTTAGTCTGAAGAGTTGCCTTTAATGCTCTTTTTCGACTTAAAATATGAAAAGATAGCCGAGTTGTTCCTTTCGACTCATTAAACGAAACGAGAGGCAGTCTGCTTTAAGCTCTTTTCCAACCATATAAATGTGAAATGATTGTCGAGCTTTTGTCGTTTTGGGCTCGTTATTGGTTACAAAACAACGTGGTTTCGATCACTTTTCTACTTTTTCGGGTCGAGGTCACTAATCATGAAAAGTACTCCTTGATCGTAATGGTCAAGCAATTCTTTGAAGTACCATTTTATACTTTTTCAGGCTCAAGAGACACAAATCTATGAAAAAGGACCCCCTTGGAGTTTTCTTTTATGTGTCTTTTTCAAACTCCCTAAACATGAAAAAGACTTCAAGTTTTACCTATTAAACCCCAACGACATCAGACTCATCACCATGACAAGACTCGAGCTTCTCCTCGCTAGGGCTCGTTAAAATATTACTAGGTTGGATTCGACCCAAGGTCAAACTTATATTACAAGCACATGCTATCCCCTTCAATCTTGTTTTCAAAAATAAATGGGGTACTCACTAGCAATGGTGGGGGAAAATTTGGAAATCATCATTGATCGTCTATGGTAGTTAGTCACTCTTGAACATCGACACTTTTGCTTCTTGTAGGGTTGGGATATCCATACATCGTCATTTGGACTTCCACAAGTTTGGGTTACCATTTAGCCTTATTCCATCTGATCCATGTTGTCTCCATCAAGCCTTTGATCCCTTGGTATTTGAATGCTGCCACCCTTCGAAGTTGTGTCGCCAAAATGTTCAAGAGTATAATCCTTCTACAGTTTACATTCTTGCTTCCTCCTCCGATCCTCTGTTTTGACATCTACCGCTTGTTTCTTATCTTGTGTCATTGATGGGGGAAAAATTATGGCCCTCCTGCGACAGATTGTCTCTTGTCGACATCATCTCATTATCCAGGAGATTGATCTAGAGATCCCCTTTGGTACCTTGGAGCTTGCATGCCTCAATGGAAAATTCTTCGCGCCTGACTGTCAACTTTCATCATTGGTCATCGATTGGGTGATTCCACGAGTGTTCGACTTCAGCTCATTCTTCACACTTCGTGGATTATACTGGACATTACCTTGAGAACCATTTGCATCATTGGTGGTTTATCCCATGCCTGTTAACAGTTTTCATCATCGACTAGTAATCAAGCAATTTTCTATCATGCTCGATTGTAGCACCTCTATTCGCATGCTAGAATTTGTACTATGATCGGTTGGGTTCAAGACCCCGAATTCAGATTACACATGTTCGAGTTGCATGGATTGGTTCGTGATTGCATGACTCGTTGATGGATGGCTGCGACCATACCTGAGCCTTCATGGATGGCTGTGACCATACCTGAGCCTTCATGGATGGTTGTTACCATACCTTTATCATTATCATGGTCTTATTAGCTGGATGGTGGCGTCCATACCATAGACCTAGTTCGTATGTATTTTGGATGGCTATGCCCATGCCTTGAATACATGTATTTCACTATCAGAGATATCAGTTGTCATTGCACTTGTAGGTTCTTCTAGATGGTGTTCCAGCTCAGTCAGTTTCGTAAATCATTTCACCCCTCCCACTCTCTCGGGCTTCATACTTTAGGGGGCATCTGTTACATAGTAATTTGTCACTGCCTTCACTCTCAGTCCTTCTATTGTGTCATGTGTCTAAGTCAAACATGCTCATACTGAACAAATTCTCTCTTATGTTGCCAGTTGACCCACTTTTCCTAAGTTATCTACCTCATCGCGAGAATGGACTTAATATGTGTGATGAACAGCGGTCGTAAATATTCTAGTTGCACTTCCATCACGGAAGTACATCTGTTTCCCGCGACGATCGGATTTCATGCTTTGGCACGAGGCCATTTTCTATCTTTAGCAATAGTTTGACTGGCTACATTACCTACTAGCGATGTCAACGCTAAAGCTTAGTTATAAACTCGTGATGATCTAGATTGGGTGAATTCGTTCCAACAGTCGGCCTTCTAGATGTCTCCAGGCTTGGTTGTTGGCATAGTTTGTGTCACCCTTCCTTCTCTAGTGTGGCAGTTCCATCATTTGTGCTACCTTCCTTCGGGATAAGCTCTCTCTTCCACCTTTCATGGAGACTCCTCCTATTTAAACACTCACCTTTGCTATGATCAACTAGTTGGTAAATTCTTGGATTGAGCAGTGCTGTTAGTGCTTTTGATTTTGATAGATAGCTAGTGTTGGCGTGACAAGTGTGGGATTGTTGATAGCTTGTGGAAGGTTGTGGAGTGCCCTTTACTTTGTGTAAGAACTTATGAGTGAGAGAGAAACTTTGTATGTGGGGAGATCCATCTTCAAAGAGTGAATGCTTGAGAAATACATTGGTTGGACCCTCTGAGAAGGCTTGCGACGTCAAGACTTTGGTTGTAATCTTGCTCTTATTTCATTATTAATACAATCAATGATGTTTTCCTATGTTTCGTATGTAATTTGCTTGATAGCTCATGACTTCTTGACTTTGTGAGTAAACATATCATTGTTGTTTTCCGGTTACGTGCTTTATTGTATTTTCTTTACATTGTTTCAGGTTGATGACTCATTGAGGAGAAGGAAGCGAAAGCTGGAGTGGCACAACAGAGCTCCATCGACCACCGGTTGAGGTAGGCCTCCAACTATGATTGTTTAAGGAAATCTATTGTTGATCTATCTTTGTTGTGACTAGATCCACTCTAGGGCTAGAGGGGTTGCCTCTGTCCGTAGAGGGAACACTTTCTTGCATCATAGTAATTGATCCCAAGTGCGTGTCTTCAATTGAAACAATGACCTTACTTAGAAATAAGAAAGAAATTCAAGATTTTCTACGAAAAATTAACTTTTTAAGGAGATTCATCCCAAATTATGCAGAGATTGTAAAATATATAACTGACAGGATCCGCAAGGATCATGAAGTTAAATGTACTATCTCTTCTAGGCATGCATTTGATCATATCAAGAAATCTATCTCTGAAGCTCCCACCTTGGCTAACCTTGATTATACTAAACCATTTAGTATCTTTTCTTTTGCCTCAGAAACAACCACTGTTGTTATTCTATTACAAAAGAATGAATATTGCCATGACCAACCCATAGCCTTTGTCAGTAAGGTTATGAGAAATGCCAAGCTTAAGTATGGCATAATCAAGAAGCAAGCATATGACCTCATTCAAGCCCTAAAATATTTTAGGATGTATGTCCTACATTCACGTATTACTACTTATGTTCCTAATGGTGCTGTAAAAATTGTTTTAACTCAACTTGACACTGATGGGAAAAGATGTAGGTGGATCACTCAAATAGTTGAGTTTGATCTAACTATCAAAACTACAAAGCTAGTAAAAGGTCAAGGATAAGCCAAGCTTCTAGCAGAATCCAATTGCAAAGTGCTTGGAATCAATTCCCCTTTAGAAGTACAAGGGAAGAACCCACAAGAACCTTATATCCTTTCACAAGGGAAGAATCCACAAGAACCTTTATTAATTTTACAAGGGAATAATCCACAAGAAACTTCTATCCTTGTAGAGGGGGAGAATCCACAAGAACCTTCTTTCAACCTGAAGAAAATAACCCACAAGAAAATTCTCTTCAACCTGAAGATAAGAATCCACAAGAAACTTTACCTTCATATTAGATCAACCCTTTACATATTGATGACAAATTTAAATTGTCAGATTGGTATCAAGACATTGTAAATTTTTGTCTCCATTTTGAATTCCCAGCGTCATTCTCCAAAGCCCAATGTAAAACTCTTAAATTGAAAGTATTCAAGTACTGTATCATAAATGCAAATTTGTACTGGAAATATCCAATGAATATTTTTTTATTATATTTAACAGAATCAGAAACTAAAGGAACCATTGATCAGTTTCATATAGGATTTGGTGGAGGAAATTATGCTTGGAGAGAAATAGCATACAAGATTTTAAGGGGACGATTTTACTGGACAACATTGTTCTTGCAAGTAGGGGCAAAGGTCAGAGGTTGTGTTCCTTGTCATATGTTTGCTAGTAAGAAGAAACTAGCAGCTCTTCCACTAGTATCATCAATAATCTCAACATCTTTCCTTCAATGGGGATTATATTTTGTTGACGAGATCCATCCCACTTCAAGTAATTAGCATAGATGGATCCTCACAGCAGCAAGCTACTTCACTAAATGGGTGGAAGAAATTCTAGTAAGAAATGTTGATGATTCAATAATAATTAAATTCATTGAAGAAAATACCTTATCTAGGTTTGGATTCCTAACTCAAGTTGTCTCAGATAATGCAACAAAATTCTCTAGCATTAAAATGATTGAGTTTTGCCAGAAATATCAGACTCTGTTACATCATTCAACTCCATACTACCTTCAAGGTAATGGCCTTGCAGAATCCTCTAATAAAAGTCTGGTGAAGGTAATTAAAAAGACCCTAGCAGATCACAAAAAGAGCTGGGAATATCATTTAATTTATGCTAAATGGGAAAATAGAATAGATCCAAAAATATCTACTGGGAAATCTCCTTTTCAGTTAGTCTATGGGAAAGATGAAAATTTTCCAACCAATTTGTCTTTCCTAGTTTTAAAATTCTTGCAGGATTCAACAGATGAACCTGATGATTTTTCAAGAAGGATGGATCAGATTATTGAACTAAATGAAAAAATAGATGAAGTTGAAAACAAATTGAAGAAACATTAGAATAACATGAAAATCCTATTTGACAGAAGATTCAGGGAAAGGGACTTTAGGGAAGGTGACCTAGTTCTAAGATGGGACTCCATGAGGGAGGAAAAGGGAAAGCATGACAGGTTTGATAACCTATGGTTTGGTACTTTAGCAATTGCTGAAGTGAAGGGCAACAACAATTTGTGCTATAAAATCTTGAGGGACTATATTCCACTTATCCTTTAAATGGAAAGTTTCTCAAACATTTCATTCAATACTAAGAAGTTGGAATACATTTGATTGTAAAAAATATGGTTTCTTTTTTACTTGTAAAGCTATCAGTGAGATTTTTTATAGTAAAGGACTCCATAGCCTGAGGAGAAAACACATGGATCTACAAGTTCTCTACATTCTATAGGAGAAAGCAGTCCCTAGTTGGTGCCGATGTTGTAGCATTTTTTGGTTTTGATAAGTTAGAATAAATTATACAAAAAATGAAAATATATTTACAAAATGTTAAGATAGGATGTGGGCAAAAGAATATTGAATGATAAAATCTTAGGAAAATAATTTGATAAATATGTCCATATCAAAGAAAATGTTAGTGTACATGCCCTAAAAAATGAAGGCAAAAATAAAATGTCGGGTCAGACAAAAAAGAAAAAAGAAATCAACTCTGAAACTATTGCAAATCTAAATGCCACTACTTTGTTCTAAATTTTGTTTGAAAATAAAAAGTTGTGTGCATTTTGTTTATATGCCACACTAGGTTATTTTATCCAATTACACAGTTGCATCATAATTGGATTTGTTTTAAATTAATTCTCATATGTAGAAATAAATTGGTTCAATAGTTTAATCTGAGCCAATGGAGGGAATAAGGTACAGAGATATCTTGTTCATAAAAAGAAAATATTGGGTTGCTAGTTTAAATCACTCTGAAAGGATAAGTAAACGTGTTAGGAATATAAGGGTAGGTAGAAATGTGAAATTTTGAGATGTTGAAATGGTTATTTCCTAAAAATAAAAAATATTAGGTAACATATTAATGACGGGAGTTCGAATAACCAAAGTTTTGACCTTATTATTTCATTCATATGCTATCACTCCATTCGTTAAATCATCTGGACCCACAGCCACTGCATCCACCTATCATATCACAACCCCACCATTCATTCCCCGCTTACACGTTAAACTCCCTCCACCTCACCTCTCATCCCGCACACTCCTCCGTAATCATACGGCCCACACACTCTTTTGGCACTCATTCGCCATTTGAGGTTTATTGGTGGGGGGGGGGCAAAATGAGCAGTCTTTAATACTGCCTACATAAACCACAAAAATTACCTTTTAGTCTTTTGAGACTAGAAATCCCAAAACAACAAACCACTCTGTCTTACCATCAAATGCGGTATCCTTCATAGTTGTTTACCACCGCAGCTAATTGGGCAGAGCAACTAATTTACCAGAGTGATGAAATTGGGCTCCAGGAATCGCAATTACCCCACTATACTTTTCCACAAATACACAAAGCTCCAACCTTTTTGAGAAAATGCCATGAATCCTATGATCCTAGCCAGAGAGAAATTATCTCACCTACTAGAGAAATCGCCTATCCCATTAACGATGATTCAATTGATAAAATGTTGCAGGCCCCTGCCACTATACCAACTCATCCTTTTTCCCATGAAAACCTGATAGAAGCTTATAACAAACTAGAGTTTACCAAGAGATCCTAGACCCTGGAACTATTTTTAGCAATTGGTAGTCATCTACCAAAGAGAAATCCCTGTTATGATTCATCTATGTTTCATGATAGAACTAAGCATATTACTACTATCTTGTCCTATTTTCTTGGTTATCACTCTGATCAGTCTGTCAATGAAGCCATCCTCGGTTTCTTATCCATGTTTTCTTTTGATTCTAAGCCCACTGTTATTTATGATTTCAGTCATTTCATAGCTAAAACCATACATGAGCAGTTTGTCAAATTTAACACTGAAGAAGTATTTAAGTATGCTTCAGTACTTGTGTATATTTTATATATTTTCAGGGAGACAAATCCCCATTTCCTTTGCAGAAACTTGATGAAGAAGGACAACAACAATCAATGATTTTCTGGACTTCAATGGGGATGACGGAGAAAGAAGAATTCACATACAAGCAGTTCATAGAACTATTTAATCATCCAACCCTCAGCCTTATGAGTAGCACTCCATTACCAAGGATTAGTGAGAAGATTGTCAAAGAACTTCAGTTCATAGATCGAGCTGGAATAGGAGATTGGTATTGCTACCAAAATTACACAGAAATCAGGGTTTTTGGCAATGAGCTTCCACTCTACAAACTGCCAAAGTACCTCCGTGTTAGAATCTTTACACTAGAGTACTTGAGGAAATTTTTGAATGTAAATGAAGTACATTTTGTAGTTGAAAAAAATAAATCACAATTTATGCTTAAAGCTCAAGTTGATCCCTTCATTTTTAATACCAAAGCAACAGGGGAGGGAGTTGATAAGCTCTTAAAAGGAAAGAAATTTTCTCTCAGTTTGTCTTGGTCATATGACCCATTGAGAGTCATCTCCAAACTGAGGGTGGAAAATAAGTTCACACCATATCATCATACAACTAGGCCTAAGATAGAACATTTGAGGAATCAATTGGAATGGATAGAGAATAGCCTCCAAGAGGCTGAGGAGCAAGTAGTCTCTACATCAAATATTCAAGCTTCGATTCCACAGGAAAAGACTACCAAGAGAGGGAGGGAAGAATGATCTTCACTTGCAATGGAGGCAACAATTCAAGGCCTCAAATTATTTCACAGGAGAAATAAACAAAGGTTCTCTATGAATATTGATTCACAGTCTCGTGAATAATCTATACAATCTCTAACTCCATCTACCACTTCTCATGAACAACAGATAGTCCAAATTATTGGAGGCATTCCAGAGAAGAAAGAGGAATACATCTTCCATGTGTTTAGTGAAATAAAAATAAAGAATGATGAATTCAAGTTGAATACTTACACCCAGTTCTGGAAGCATTCTTCTAGCTCTCAAGCCAAGCTTCTTTCATCCTTCGACTCTAAGAAGGGGAAGATGCAAATGGCTTTTTTGCAGAACCAAGTTCCTCAGCCCAGGACTGCATCAAAATACCAGAATCACACTTATTTTGAGTTTATTCTCAAGGATTTTCATCCAATGGATCAAATTGAGATGTACAAACAAACTGGACAGATTTACATTGGCCAACAGTTAATCACAATTAAAATTGGAAAAGGTGTCCTTGTTATCAAAGGATACCAAGATTCAATCCTTCGAAAACCTAGTGCTAAGGATGGGATATGATCCCTCAAACATAAATGCTGCAGAGGATCTCATTTAGAAAAGGAACACTGAGGTTGCATCATTAAAGAAACAACTGAAACTACCAGCATCTGAGGATCCAATGGCCAAAGAAATTGAGGAGACACAGACTCAAAAGTCAGATATGATGAATCTCATCATAGAACATAATTTGTAAATAAAACAAATGGAGGAGAAGATGAAGAATTTGGTTAAGGAGAAGGAGGAAGCTATCAAGAACATTCAAACTTCAAAGGATGTAGTCTCTCTTGCAACAATTCCCATCACCAAAGTTTCTACTTCAACCACTACATTAGCAGGTACAACAGAAGGAGATGAACATCTTACTGAAGCTATTAAAAACCCATCTATCCAGACATTAGAAATAAATAATTAAAGGATGAACTCAAAGAATTATGGCTTATGAAGTCTATATCAAACACTTCAAATACAACTGAAACAAACAGACTGAAAAGCCAAGTAGAAATATTGCAAATAGAACTCACAGATTCCTTCATAGGAAACAAGTTGGGTTTGGAAAAAGAAATTTTGTGGGAAGAAATCACAGAAGAAATCAAGGAGATTTGGCCCTCCATTGAGAAAATACTCAATAAAAAGGATCTCTTGGAAAAATCTTAGGAAGCAGTGGAAACCATAACTGAGCAGCTGGAGGATATGCCAGAGACTGCCTCTGATATAACGAAATTTCTAAATTCCAAGGATGACTATGAGCTTGAGGAATTAAGAATAAACGAAAGAACTACAATGATATTAGAGGGAAAGAAGATTGTCACTAAGAAAAATCTCACCCTTGACCTACAACAAAAGTGCAGCAATTTTAACAACATAGTTCAGAGATTTTTCAATAAGACTGAACCTTTGATCAGCAATGGTTTACCTTCTATGATGGTTATTAGTGATAAATTAATGCCAATTGAGAATTATGTCAAGGATTTAGTAGAGTTGGGCACCCATGCAGCTTCAGTTTCCAATATCAAAGGATCAACAACATCGGCTCTCATAGTAAAAACACTCAAGCATTATTTCTTCATCCTAGATGAAATCAAGCATATATTTTTGGTAAAACCCACATTTACTAAATACACCAAGATGGATGAAATCTACAGGAGCGTAAAAAATATTCTATCCCAGATAAGAAACGCTTGGAAGAATTAACAGATTTACTTGATTAAGGATAATTGAACATCATTCAATTTTTGAGGGAACGGTAAGCCAACTTCAACCATTTTTCAACTTTTGCAGTAATAGTCCTTTTTTTGCTTAAGCAAGAGTCATGCCTTTTTTTCCACCAAGTCAAACATAATTACTATAATTACAAATAACCATCAATAAAAAGATTCTCTACTGTCTCTAAGCTTTCTAACCCCTAAGAGTTCCACATCACACACTCTCAAGTACCGAAATAAAAGAGATATGGGCCAAAACCTCATGCCAACCCGCTTTCTAACCACTAAAGAAACTCTGCCTCCCAAAATTAAAGTAAAGACCTATGTTGTAGAAAACAAACATTACAAAATGTAGCAAAAAGATAACCCTCCAACCCCATCGAACCCTCACTTAATCCTGAGCGTTGATCTGATGAGAGAAAAGTCAACGATGGAGCAGAATATTGCACACCCAAACTTGATAGAACTTTAATGTGTGATGAGGGTGGTTTCCTGGACCGTCCCTCATCCATGTGGCAAGCGATGAAAGGTGTCGCTTCCCAATGAATGAAACCACCATCTACCGGAAAGCGATGCGATCACACCACAACTGCCCAAGAGGTGGTTTTGCCACTCTGCCATGTTGAGGAAAGGGAAGTGATGCCACAAGAACATTTCGTGTTCTCATTCCTGCTCCTAACAGTGTAAACCCAGCACCCGTCTTCAGGGCTATTTGGCAGACTGGTGATTAAAGTTGTTGATTCCTCCTCTGACGTGCTATCTTCCATTGATCTGTCTGACCAACCATAAGTATTCTACAAAAAACTGCTCATTGGGTCATGGCTTCTTGGTTCTGTGGTGATACACTCTTTTTCCCTCTTCCACCTGGGAGTGGCAAAGAGCTTTTAGCTGGATTTGTGGCATTTCTCGCCATCTCATAGAATTACTTATGTCCTTACAGATGATGCCTTGATTGGAAATGATATCCGCCAATTTGTTGGATTTTCTACGCACCTGGGTGAATCTGAGTGTGCGAAGTCCTTGAAGATGGATTTGAATGTTTTGGAGCACCCTTATTAATCGCCAATGATTTGTCACTTTTTCTGGTCCTGTGCCATGACTAAGTTTTTTGGCTGCATTGGTGACTAACTCTAAATCAGCTTCTATCATGACCTTGTGGCGATTTTCCTGCTTCAGAAAGTCTAAGCATTGCTCCAGAGCCATTATTTCTACCATGTTGTTGGTAGCTCTTCCTAAATGATAGTGGAAGATGGATATGATGTTTCTCGATTCATCCCTTAGAGCTCCTCCAAAACTAGCCATTCCATGGTTATTTTTTGACGCTCCATCAATATTAAACTTTAAAAATCCTTCCAGGGGGGTCCAAAAATCCTCAATCGATCCCCTCAAGATGATTTTCCTGTTTGAACATTGAGGAGTAAGCCCTTGCATGTCTAACTGTCTAAGAATATTCAGCTCTGTTTATGAGGGAGGATTTTTGGGGAGATCCCTAACTTTGTGCCCACTGTTTCTTTTAGTTGTTTCGAGATTTGCTTCAATGGGCGGAGAGAGGACTTCTTTTCTTCTTTGAAAATTTTGTTATTTCTTTCTTTCCAAACATTCCATATTATAAAACTTGGCAAGAGAGCCCAGGTTGAGTTAAGAACCTCATGCTTCGAAAAATTATCCTTCCAATTGTTTATGGTGTTTGTGATACTGCATCTGTCTTTGTCAGATTGATTGAAGATGGAGGGAAACAAATCCCATATCCTTGAGGTGTAAATGCAGCTATTGAGAAGAAGTTTCATTGTCTCTTCTTGTTCTTCACAAAGCTAGCATCGAGAAGGTCCCAGCATACCCCTCTTTCTAATATTTTCCGAGGTTAAGATTTTTCTATGGTGGACCAACCACATAAAGAGCTTGATTTTCATCCAGCCTCTATTCCTCCAAAGCTTCTACCAAGATCTGACCGGAGCTTGTGATACCAGTCCTAGGAGAATACCTTTTTCTTCCTTAATATTAAAGTTTCCCTCTTTATTCCTACCCCATCTTAGTTGATCCTGCCCTTCAGTGACTAAAATCATCCTTTGATCCAACATTTTATTTTGGGTCTCTGCTTTGTCGTTGAGGGTTCTTTCTTCTCTACCATCTATTATTTTCCATGTTCTCCATTTTTTGGTATTATGAGCATGTTGTCAAACGTCCTTTACCTTTACTAGTCCCTGGTTATCTGTCTCTTGCTTGAGTCCTAAAAAATCCTCTGTCAATAGTTTTGGTTCTTGCTGCCATTTGTCCTCCCAGAAAAGTGCGTGATCTCCATTTCTTATTTCCCAGAATCTGTTATTTTGCACCACTCCTTTGTTTTCCCAGGCTTTGTCCCATATGAGAGAGCCCTTCCTGCTTCCCGTCATTCTTATTAACTAAGAGGCTTGCTAGGAGCTTGCATATTTTTCCTTCCAGATGCTTGCCCATTGAGCCTTAGGATCCTTGACCCATTACCACCAAAGTTTGGCTCCCAGAGCCTTACTGAGAATCTCTAGATCATCCAGTCTCAAGCCTCCTTCGTTCTTAGGGTTGCATATATTTTCTGAAGAAACTAAGGCCCATTTTTTCCTAGTTTCCTCCTTGCCCCAAAGAAGATCTCTTTAGATATTTCTCAATTGTTGTAGGACTCCTTTTGGGGCAGGAAGAGCTGATAGCATAAAGAATGGGATAGCTTGGAGCACTGCTTTTGTAAGAACTAGTCTGCTAGCCAGATTTAAAGACCTGACTGTCCACTTTTTGACTTTGTCTTACTTCTTGCTAATTAATAGTTCCCAAATTCTCTTATGCAAAGGATTAACCATTAGAGGAACTCCCAGATATTTGAAGGGCAGGGAATCTCTTTGGAAGCCTAGAATCTTAGAAACATTTCTCTGGATGGCAATGTGAGTGTTAAAGAAAAACATTTTAGATTTGGAGAGATTGACCACCATACCTGATGCCATTACAAAGTTGTTCAGAATTTTTTTGTAAGCAAGCACTTCCTTGACAGTGGGAATTCTTTGTAACATTGTGTCATCTACAAATTTTTGGTGGGTCAAAGCCTTCCCATTCTCTGATAGTTGGAGTCCTTGAATTTTGCATGTTTCTTTAGCATGCTTAATGGACTGCCCCAACCCTTCCATCATGAGGATGAAGAGAAAAGGCGAGAGCGGATCACCCTGCCTAAGTCCTCTAGATGGAAGTAAAACACTTGAAGGAGAACCATTAACTAAAATTGAGAAGTTGGCAGAAGTCACTAGGCCCATCGCCCATCTGATCCAATTATGATCAAAACCAAATGCAGAAAGCACTCTTTTGATATAAGTCTAGTTTACTTATCATAAGCTTTGGCAATGTCCAATTGCATTATCATACCTGCTTTTCTTTCGCTAGTCAGTGAGTGAACCACCTCATGAGCTTGAATGATGTTATCAAGAATTTGTCTACCTTCCACATACCCAGATTGTTCACCCAAGATAATCGTAGGCAACAAGGGTTTGAGTCTGTTGGCCACTACCTTGGAAATAACCTTGTAAATAACATTGCATAAGGCAATGGGTCTGTACTTCTGTGGCATTTGGGCATTATCCTATTTTGGAATAAGGGAAATGAAGGAGGTGTTGAGATCTTCCAAAATAGTTCTGTTCAGCCTGTAGTCTTCCACAACCCTTACAATATCCTTTTTGACAATGTTCCAACAAAATTTGAAAAAATCCACATTGAATCCATCCGGACCAGGGGCTTTGCCATTTTGCATTTCCTTGAGAACCTCGCTTACCTCCTTTCCAGTTATAGGTCTATTGAGATTATCATTGTCCTCTCTGGTTACCAACCTAGGGATGTGATTACTGAAGTCTTTGATGAAAGGATCCCTTACTAAAATGTCTTCCTGGGGTATACCCTTGAAGTGATTAACTAACACAACTTCAATTTCCTCATGGGTTTGCTGGATCTTCCTGTCCTCATTCTTGATCGAAGAGATCCTGTTGTGAGTCTGATTAGCAATGGTAGATCTGTGGAAAAATTTGGTGCTGCATTCTCCTTCCTTAAGCCATTACGCTCTTGATTTTTGTTTCCAAAACATTTCCTCTTGTTTACACAAATTTTCCCATTCTATATGGTATTTTCCTACCTGTTCATTTATGTTCTTATCAAATCCTTCCTTGATCAGAGTTTGGTTGAGCTCCAGAATTTTATTTTCCATCGATTTATTACTTGCAAAAATATTTTTGAAAATATCCTTGTTCCAAAATTTTAGCTTCATCTTGATGTGCTTTAATCTCTTGTGTAGCAGGGACATTAACGATCCCTAAATTTGCAGATCTTCCGCCCACCAGTTTTCAATGTTGCTGATAAAATCAGGGTGTGATAGCCATATGTTTTCAAATCTGAAAGGTCTGTTTCTAGGGGTGCCTATGCCCTTGATCCCCATTTGTACTAGCCAGTGATCTGAGCCACTATAAGGGAGAATTCTTGCAACTATTTCCTTATCTAAAAGCATGATATCCTCCGAGATCATGAATCTATCTAACTTAGAGGCTACCTGGGAATTCCTTCCTCTTTTATTATTCCAAGTGCAGAGGCCATTGTTTGTCTCAATGTCAACTAGCTTCATGCTTTCTGAAAAGTTTTGGAAGGTTGTAGCATCCTTGTTTAGAACTCTTGTACCCCCTTTTTTTTCTGAGAGAGATCTTATCATGTTGAAGTCTCCTCCTATGACCCAAGGTAACCCTGCATACCTGATCTAAAGATCAACTAAGGAATCTAAAAACTTGATTTTGTCATCCAAATTTTGGGGCCATAAACATTCATGACTAGATAGGTGTTCTTGTCACCTACCGGTTGTATGACCACTGATAAATAGTTCCTTAATGCATCTGCATCGATTCTTCCAATCTTTAGGGGATTCCATAGCGTGAGGATACCTCCTGCTGAGTTTTCCACTTTGACTTCTAGAAACTCAAATCTGTTGAGCCATTTACTATGGATTTGCTTTAACTTTTGTATAGAGCATTTTGTTTCTTGGACAAAAATTATATCCGGAGCTGCTTGTTTCATCCTATTATCTACCATTCCCTTTTTTCTCCTACTGCCTAGACCTCTAATATTCCATGTTGTGAAATTCATAATTAAAGATTGGTGAAAGAGTAGTTGGTTAGATCTTTCATCTTACCTGAGTCTACCATGAGCTTTCCACATTCCATCAGGAGCTCATTCTGTTTTTTCTTCCTCTTTTTTCTGGGATTTCTGGGTGCTAGCCTTGGAGCTGCTTTTACTGCTTTCCCTCCTTCGTTGCTCTGTCTTTCAATGTTATTTACTTCCTCCAAGCTCTTTTCTTGCATTTTCCATAGGAATAGTTGTTGTATTCTATTGATATTTTCTTGTGGTAATGATTCAACTCCTCCAAGAGTTCCTTGATTCAGGAATCCTTCTAGATCTAGGTTTTCTCTATCAAGAATCCCCTATAACTCATTGTCTTCCATTTCCATTTCACTCTGGTTCATTTCCTGATCCATTTCTTGCTCTGAATCACTCATCATGTACCTTTTCTGCTTTTCATTTTCTTGTGTCAGATCATTATCTTCTTCCTCCTCCGTCTTCTCATAACCCTCCTTCATAGCTCCATCTTCTACCTCTGTCTCGACATCCACTTCAAGAACTTGGTATTGATTCTGATTGTCCTTTTTTCCTCCTGCTTGATATTGTTTTGGCCCTTTCTTGCCATTTTTCCTTTGTGGAATACTCTGTGAAAGCTATCTATGTCTTTCATTGTGTTGTTTCTATTTTTGTTTTATGCTTTACTGAGAGGGCAGTCTCTCAGCAGGTGTCCATGTTCATGGCATCTGCGACATCTGAATGGGATGTGTTCATAGCCTACTATCTACACCCAATCCTCATCACAAACCTCCAAGATAACTTCATCCGAAAGAGCTCTAGATAGATCCATCTCCACACAGATCCTAGCAAAGGAAGTATATTTTCCCCTCCTTGTGGCTTCAGATGCTTTGATAAACCTCCCTAACTTATTGCCTATGGCAGCTAGCGATTCTGTTTGCCAATAATCCAAAGGTAGAGAATAGAGTCTTACCCAAACCGAGACCAAGGTAAAAGTTTCCCTCTCTAGAATGAATTTCATCTTCCAGGGCCTCGTATAAAGCCCTACCACAACATAGAAGTAGGGCCCGCCCTCAAACACTCTTTCTTTGTCCTCGATGTTGGTGAACACCACAGTGAAGAAACCTTTTGACCCCACATGAAGATCAATGCTCCCTTTTGGTTTCCAGTGGTATCAGATCCAGGATTGTAAAGCCTTTTCAGTGGGCCATAAGCCCATAAATTTGCATATGATACTATACGTCTGCATGTGCTCCCTATAGGCCTGCAGCTTTGGATTATTTAATACTACTCTAGGAGTGATTTCAGCCTTGGGTTTGCATGGTCCCTTCTGATTTTTGTCTTTTGTTCCCTGTTTTTTTTTCAGTTTTCTCCTTGTCTTTTGTGCCCTTAAGCTCCTCCGGTTTGGAGCCTTCTGCTTCCTCTTCCTTGTTTCTCCTTCTTTCCTCTGCTCTCCCTCTACCTCTATCTGGTGGTGTCTTTCTTTTATTAGCTACCACTTCCTTGTAGGAGGGAGTGAAGCCCCCTCCTCTTCCCCCCTCCATGGTTAACCCTTCCGCCTTAGGCTATAACACTTTCACAACTCACCTTTCTTGTTCTCGCAACGCAACCCCCTAGGTGTCAATTCACTTTTTCAATAATAGTCATCAAACAGTGCAACACCAAAATAGTGCCAGATCATTAAGCAGTTTTATTTTTGATGGTGTAATATTCTATTTTTGTAAAAGCAGTTCAAGATATTTTTCATCCTACTATTGTATAAATAACTCTCTTCGTGAGTTATTAAGGGTTCCACCCTTGAAGAAGCATTTCTATACATCTGATGTAATTAATCTTTCTGGATCATTCATATGAAACAAATGATTTCTTCATATACTTGTGTCTTGCAGAGATAACTAGGTAGGAATAAGTGTATTTCAATCTATTCCTATAAGATTCTGAAGTGATAATCTATAAATGTTGTGTGTGGAGCATGACTGTTCAGAGGTCTTTGCTTCAGCCAGATGTATACCCCAGGAAGTTTGTACACCCCTCCATGCGGGGGGGGGGGTGCGGGGGGCACTTGTCCCCCCCGCAGGGGTTTGGGGGCCAGTGGTCCCCCGGTGGGGGTTCGGGGGCAGCGCCCCCAAAGCTAAAAACAGATGTAAAATTTCCTTGTAAAATTATAGTAATTTATAGTTGATCTGTTCCGTTCATTGGGTAGATGATCTGACGATAGAACTTATGTTTAGTTTAGGGTTTTCTTTTTTTCCCTAGAAGGAAACCCCTCTCTTTGTATGAGGGCATTGTATTTTTTAGGTTGTGCAATAGATGTGTATTTGCTGTGTGAGAAACAGAGAGGTGAGACTCTGAGAGAAAACAAAGGATATTACAGTGGATCTACTGTAGGTTGTGTCTCTTCATTTTGCTAGATAATAGAAAGGAAGGGTTGGCTGTTCGGGGTGGACATAGCCCAAACTAGGTGAACCGCGTATATCTATGTCTCTCTTGTTTTATGCATTTTCAGTGTTTATATTTCTGCAATATTTTATGTGTTCCATTGCTCCGTAATATATAATTTTATAACAAGTGATATCAGAGCCGAAGGTCTATTTGGCTGATAAACTCACAGGAAAGAAGGGTTCCTCATTCGAGTGGGAGCAATGGCAGAAGATGGTAAGTTTAGGGTTGAGAAATTTAACAGCCAAAACTTCTCGCTATGGAATATGTAGATGGAAGATTATCTGTATCAGAAAGATCTATACCTACCATTGGGAAGAAAAACAAAGATGCTAACGGGTATGACAGATGAAGAATGGAACCTTCTTGATAGAAAGGCACTTAGAACAATACGGTTGTGCCTCACAGCATCGGTTGTCTTCAACATTTCGAAGGAAACAACTACAAAGGGTTTTATTAAGACGTTGGAGAAACTATATGAAAAACGCTCAGCCTCAAACAAGGTATTTCTTATGAAACAGTTATTTCATATGAAGATGTCAGAAGGTGGATCTGTTGCAGAACATTTAAATGATTTTAATACTGTTACAAGTCAGTTATGTTCTGTAGGGATAAACTTTCATGATGAAGCTAGAGCTCTATTATTCTTGTGCTCATTACCATAAAGGTGGAATGATTTAGTAATGGCCATTAGTAACTCTGTTTCTGGATCTAGTACTTTAAATTTTGATGATGTTGTCGGTGGTATCCTTAGTGAGGAAATGTGAAGGAAAATCTCCGATGAGACATCGAGTAATGCTTTGAGTGTAGAGTCTAGGGGAAAAAAAATGGAAATAGGAAAGAGCTCAAGATATCACAGTAAATCAAGGAAAGGAAGATACAAGTCTAGATCGAGGATAGTGTGCTGGAAATGCGGATAGAAAGGACACCTGAAGAGAGACTGTAGATCTCGAAAGGGAAAAGAAGGAGATTCACGGCAAGAAAACTATCATGAAGCAAATGTGATAGGTGAGGTGTCACAAGATTCTTTGATTCTTTCTTTCGAAAATATTACTGATTCTTGGGTGGTAGATTCAGGGGCCTCATTCCATGCCACACCTGATAAGAAATGATTTCATGACTATGTTCAAGGAGATTTTGGACAAGTTCATTTGGGTGATGATAAACCCTGTAAAATTGTTGGAATGGGTAAGGTTCTTGTAAAATAGCAAAATGAAATCCAATGGCTACTAAAGGAGGTAAGGCATGTTCCAAATCTAAAGAAAAATATGATTTCAACAGGGCAGTTAGGCAGTGAAGGTTGTGTGACAACTTTCACAGATAAAGCTTGGAAGGTCGCCAAGGGAGCCCTGGTAACAGCGAAAGGCGAAAATGTTGGTACATTGTATTTATGCAATGGTATTTCTAACTCTTTTAATGCTTTAACTTCCAAAGGAGCAAATGCAGCATTATGGCATCATAGGCTTGAGCACATGAGTGAAAAGGGGATGAATATTCTTCACTCAAGGAATTTGTTGCCGGGTTTGAAGAATGTTGATTTGGACTTCTGTGAAAATTGCATTTATGGAAAGCAGAAGAGAGTTAGATTTCCGAGAGTTGGAAAAGAAAAGAAGAGAGAAAAATTAGAGTTTCTGCATACAGATGTATGGGGACCTGCTCAGGTATCATCTCTCGGTGGCTCTCATTATTATGTTACTTTTATTGATGATCCAACCAGAAAAAAATTAGATTTAATGTATTAAGAATAAATCTGATGTATTTGATACTTTCATGAAATGGAAAGCTTTGGTTGAGATTGAGACAGGAAAGAAATTGAACTGTCTTAGATCAGATAATGGAGGTGAATATTGCAGCAAAGAGTTCGATAGGTATTGTTTAGAGCATGGAATTCGTAGAGAGAAATGGTTCCAAGAACACCACAAGAAAATGGTGTGTCAGAAAGGATGAACAAAACAATCATGGAGTGTGCAAGGTGCATGAGATTGCATGCAGGATTACCTTTACATTTTTGGGCAGATGCTGTAGATACTATTGTTTATCTAATAAACAGAGGGCCTTCAAGTTCCTTGGATGGTGATGTTCCAGAGGAAGCATGGACAGGTAAAAAGGTAAATTACTCTTTTTAAAAGCCTTTTGGTTGTGAGGCCTTTTTCCATATTGATAAAGAAAATAGAATAAATCTTGAGGAAAAGTCAAAGAAATGTACCTTTATTGGATATGGTGTTAATGATTTTGGTTATCACTTATATGATTATGAAAATCACAAAATAATTAGGAGCAAAGATGTAATATTCAATGAAAAGGTCTTGTATAAGAATTAGTTGCAGGAAAAGAAACAAGAAAAATAAAACAAGTGTTAGGACCCCATATCCATATTGTCTCCCTTTGACCTTATATTTTGCTATAATATCACCCTTTTCAACCCATATTTGAAAGACCTTGCTAGTGTTTTGACTCAATCATTCTAAAGGTATGCAATGACTCTTATCATCGCTATATTTTTAATTATTTAACATATAATCATGCTATCTTCATAATTTATCTTTGAAGTTGACTGAGTTGCTGAACAATTAAAAAATGATGTGCAGACCGCATTGTTGAAACTGCCTAAAACTAGCAGGACTATCTTTTGTAGTTGCTGAAACAACAAGAACAACACGTGAATATCGAAGTTGAAACAGCAAGAACAACACGCAGATCTCGAAGCTAAGACAGTTGAGATTTGCGTACCAAATTTGACAAGAACAAAAGAACCTGATCGATCACCAAGGAAGCTGTTACATTGGTTGTAACATTCATAATCTAAATTACTAGAACAACATTCTGTTGATGCAAAACCGATTCCCTATTTTTGTATAATGGGTTGAACTAGAATCTATAATGTAAATCTTTTGTAATATATGTCTCCTCTATAAAGAGGAGACATCTACATTAGAAGGGGGGATGAACAAGTTGTAACACAAGATTGTAATTGAAGGAACAAGACTGAATATTTTCTGTAATATGGTATATTCATGAATGAATAGAGTTTTGTTCTGAGTATCTCATCTTAGTTTTTGTTTCCTGGGGAATCTTGTGAGAAGGACATGGCCCACCTTCATCACAAGATTCACCCATTATCTTTTTTTCATGTGTTAAGTGTGATTTCTGTTCATACCTTGTTAACAAGTACTGTTTCTGGATGTTATCTTACTTTTGTTGGAACTCTGTTTCTCTCTTAATCGATTGATGCTATTTCATGAGTGTCTCATCGATGATTAGGTTTATAGAGTGAATTGGTGTACTGGATAAACAGAGGCAGGTGTTGCAGGTGCCTACTGTGGGGATAGTGTCCTGATCCTTTGTTACAGAATAGCCATTGTTTTCTTTTGCAGATTTATTCTTTCTAATTAATTATTCATCTCTTATTAGATATCTGCAATAGAGTATAGTTGTTGTAACACAGAGTGAAGATTTAACAGGGTGTGATTTATTTATACTACAACTTTTAATGCTATTAAAATTGAGTACATATAGTACGTAGTTGCCTTTGAAATAATCAGACTTTCCCGGGTTGACAATTTATGTGGCACTCGACTGTTTAATTAATAAGCAATTAAAGTGACCAACATTTTGGCGTGGTTGCTGGGGAAGGTGACCGAAGATTTTAAGAGCATTAATGATTTTATTTTAGATGTACAGGATGCATGAGAGGACGCAGGAAAACTAACCCTACAGGCGGCAGGGGCCAAGGCAGAGGAGGAAGGAAAACTTTCATTGACGACATTATTTCAAAAGCTGAAACATTTCAGAAGATAAGCTCTCAGGGGCCACAGACTCGGCACTCTCTCCAGACGGATTACGAAACGGAGCAAGTATTAGGACCAGAAAGGGACGAAGAGATAGTAGAACAAATCGAGGAGTCAGTGGAACATATTGTGGAACCAATAGAAGATATTGAAGTTGAGGAACCAACAGAAAATATTGAAGTTGAGGAACCAGTTCAGGACATTGAGAGCCCAACAGAAAGTGTTGAAGACCGAGCAAGTGAAACAGGGGAACAACCAATGGACGGAAACAATGAAGGACCCTTTGGTGGGGTACGAAGAGCAGGAAGAGGAGAAAATTCTATTTCCACCTTGGAATTCCCTATTGAAGATCCTCCTAGAGGGGCAACTCCTATGAAGAACATTCCACTCTCAGCCCTACCTAATTTCCATGGTTTTTCATCTGAAGACCCTGATGAATTTTTGTTTGAGTTTGATATGTTATGTAGGAGTTATGATTATGTTACTGATCCTATAAAGTTAAAGTTATTTCCAGCAACATTAAAAGGAAATGCACTGAGGTGGTTCATGAGTCTGAGAAGACATGTGATCACAACATGGGATCAAATGAAAGCAAAGTTCTTGGCCAAATACCAAGACTATAGCCAAACAAGAGAAAGGAAGGAGGAATTATTTAAGATGGTTCAGAAAGAGGACAAAAACCTAGAGGATTTCGTGGAGAGATTACAATATAATTTGCAGTGATCCGATCATCCTAATATGAGTAAGGATATTCTTAAGTCAATAGTGTTGAAAGGGGTACGAGATGATTGTTTAGACATGTCGAATATGCTTGGAAAAGGGGATATATCTAAGGAATCATATGATGAGATTGTCAACCTCTGTAAGATATGTTCAAGAGGAGTAGCAAACAGACCAAAAAGCAGAGATAGTACATACTCAAGAGTCCAGAAATCAGCTAGTGGAGGAGCAACACAGTCTATAATAGGTAACTTACTTGAAGAATTTAAAACTGAAATGTTAAGCTCCTTTACTTCACAAATTGATACCTTGCAGGTTAAAAAGAAGAAGGTAGAGGCAGAAGCTTCTTTTGCTATTTTCTACTCTAAATGCAGAGAAAAACACCCACTAAGGGAATGCCCACTACACAAGGTACCAATTTGCATTATTTGCGAGAAGGACCATGGGACTCAACAATGCCCTTCTTTACCTGGAATAAAAGCAGCACTACAACCAACTGAAGAAGAAGCTGAAGAAGTTTACTTGCTGACACAGAGGAGGCAATGGAAACCATGAGGAAAAGGTACAAATTCTAATATGCCATTTAATTGTTGGAATAATCATCCTCCTTTTCAAGCAAATTACCCGCCCTTAAATCAAGTACAATACCTACCCTTCAACCAAATGAACTTCCCATCCATGCAACAACCAAACCCTCCCTTTGTGGATCCTACAATATGGAATCCTTGGGCTCTACAACAATCTTATTTCAATCAGTGGAACCCAAGCTAGACAGCTCAGCAAATCCCATTTCCAAACCAATTCCCCCAGTATCAACAATCTCTCTCTGCGATCAAATGCTCCACCGAATAACCAGACAATGAGACCCTAGCTTCCTATGCAACCGAACCCCAACCCTAATAATAATAAAGCTCTGCAGGTCATTGATATTCAGAAATAACCTGTTTTCCCTATGCAATGTAATGATATTCATTTGCGCTCTGGGAGAATAGTCGAACCTATTATTGACGACATTACTTCTTCTGACTCTGATAAAGAGGAGATGGGAAAAGATAAGTCATCTAATAAGAATGTTGGAACACTTGAGTCATCCTCTAATAAAACTATTGAAACAACGGAGCTGCCATTCCTTGAACGTCTGGCTCTTACCAAGACACTTGAGCCACCTGCCTTTAACCTTTTAGGAGAATTGCAGAATCTGTATGTTAAAATTCCACTCTTACAAGCACTTAGAGATGTACCAATTTATGCTAGAACTGTTAGAGACATTTGCATTAAGAAACCTGGAAGAAAAGCTAAAGATCCCCTCACAGTTCATGTGATGGGTGATCTAGCTGCTTTAATGTCAGGAAAAACCCCTCCTGTCAAATATGGTGACCCTAGTCATCCTACAATTATAGTACAGGTTGGAAAAACTTTTGTTTCTAGAGTTCTGGTAGATCTAGGTGCTGCTATAAACATTATGACACTTGAAACTGCATAGTTATTACAGTTAAAGAATGTAATTAGAGAAACCCCAACCATTCCAGAACTGGCTGACCATTCCACAATCAAACCGGAAGGAGTTATTGAAGACCTGATAATTTCAGTCGAATCTTGGAACTACCCAGCTAATTTTGTTGTATTACAGACTAAAACAAAGTTGGGGGGACATCCATTGATTTTAGGGAGACCTTGGCTGGCTACAACAGATGCCTTCATCAGCTATAGATCAGGTTCAATGACAATTTCTAACGGATGTGAAACCAAGCAGCTCACTCTTCACCCTCATGCTACACCTATGATTAACAATGATAACTTTGTATGGTTAGACTATGAGGATGATGATACCCAACCCATCTTGACTATTGGACAAGCCTTAACTTTTAAAGATACAACCGAGGATGAACTAATTAGTAATTTTATTTCCGAACCTTCTTCGGTTAACTCTGAAACACATGATCACTTGACTGCAATCTTGGAACCTGAATCACAACAAAACCTTAAAACTGAAAATTTATCTCAGACATCAGCTAATATCTCCTCCAAGAGTATAATAGTAGAAATTGAGCCTGGCAAAACATTAAATATAAACCCTAACCTAACAGATGATGAAACACAACAGTTAATGAAGTTACTTCGTGAGAATAAGGAAGCATTCACATGGGACTACATAGATATGAAGGGAATCTCTCCTGAATTATGTACTCATCGTATTTATATCAAAGAGGGGTCTCACCCACTCTTTCAACCCCAGCGACGAATGAATCCCAATTTAAGGGAAATTGTTAAAGAAGAACTTCAAAAATTGCTTAATGCGGGATTTATATATCCTATATCTGATAGTGAATGGGTTTCTCCATTAGTGATTGTACCTAAGAAAAACGGGAAATGGAGAGTGTGTGTGGATTATAGAGCTCTAAATAAAGCCACTCAAAAAGATCATTTCCCCTTACCATTTATTGACCAGGTGCTAGACAGTTTGTCAGGAAAGAGATTCTTCTCCTTTTTAGATGGTTTTAGCGGATATAACCAGATCAAGATTGCACCCCAAGACCAAGACAAGACGACTTTTACTAGTCCATGGGAAACTTTTGCCTATAGAGTTCTTCCATTTGGGCTATGTAATGCTCTAACAACATTTCAAAGAGCAGTGATAGGAATTTTCTCTGATATGCTTAATGACTCCTTAGAAATATTTATGGATGACTTTACTCCTTATGGTGTGACTTTTGAAGATACATTGCAAAACCATGAGAAAGTACTTAAATGATGTATAGAAGCTCATCTTGCCTTAGGTACTGAAAAATTCCATATGATGATAAATCAAGGAATTGTATTGGAACACTTCATCTCATTCCTAGGAATTCAAGTTGATCCAGCTAAGGTGCAGGTAATTCAGACTCTTCCTATCCCTAAAACACAAACTGATGTAAGAAGTTTTTTAGGACATGCTAGATATTATAGAAGATTTATCAAGGATGTTTCTAAAATAGCTTCTCATTTGTTTGTTTTACTTATGAAAAATGTTGAATTCAAGTGGACTGATGGTTGTCAAAAAGCATTTAATGAACTTAAACATCAATTGTCTACAACTCCTATCTTAAGAGGACGTGATTGGGAACTGCCCTTTCATATATCCTCTGATGCTTTAGATACTGCAATTGGAGCTGCCTTGGGTCAAGAAGAAAACAATCTTCCTTATGCTATCTATTTTATTAGTAAAAATATGACCCCTGTTGAACTTAATTACACAGTTACCGAAAGGGAATTTTTAGCAGTTATTTATGCTATTAATAATTTTCGACATTATATTACCGGTTACACTACTTTTGTTCATATTGATCACTCGGCCATTAAGTATTTAATGAACATATCGGTTACAAATGCTCGAGTTACCATATGGTTATTATTACTACAAGAATTTGATATTACAATTGTAGATCGACCAGGTAAAGAAAATGTAGTTGCTAATTTCCTTTCTCGGATAAAAAATGATGAGAGCACTCTAGTAGATGATTCCTTTCCTGATGAATATTTATTTGCAATATCTGCTCACTCACCTTGGCATGCAGACATTTCCAATTATTTAGTTGCAGGGAAGCTACCATCACACTTGTCACACAGAGAGAAAATAAATATCATTCAACAAAGTGTTAGGTACAGCTGGATAAGTGGGTGTCTTTTTCACACAGGATTTGATCAGGAAATTTGGAAATGCATTAGAGAAGATGAGGTTTATGATATATTGAAGGCTTGTCATGATGGCCCTTGTGGAGGGAATTTTGCTGATAAAAGAATAGCACATAAGCTTCTTAGAATGGGTTATTATTGGCCCTCACTTTACAAGGATGCAAAGAAGTATGTTAGGGCCTGCGATAGCTGTCAGAGAATTAGCCAGCATAATTACAGGGATGAAATGCCACTGAACCCCCAGGTAATACTTGAACCCTTTGAAAGATGGGCTCTAGATTTCATAGGTCCCATCAACCCTCCATCCAATCAAAGAGTTTATATACTGGTTTTTACATATTATATAACTAAATGGGTGGAAGCTAAGGCACTCCTTAGAGCTAATGAAGAATCTATTTTAACCTTTCTATTTGAAGAAAGCTTTGTTAGGTTTGGATTACCTAGAGAACTAGTCACAGATGGAGGACCTCCCTTCAACTCTCATGGCTTTAAAGATACACTTCAGAAATATCACATTAAGCATAAAATGACTACGCCTTATCACCCTCAAGCCAATGGGTAGGTAGAAAGTACAAATAAAGTCATAGAAGCCATTTTAACAAAAACGGTAAAGGAGAATAGAAGGAATTGGTTTCAAAGGTTATCTGAAGCATTATGGGCTTACATAACTACTTGGAGGAACACTATGGGTTTTTCACATTATGAATTAGTTTATGGTAAAAGTGTTGTTTTTCCTGTGGAATTTGAAATTAAAACCTTAAGGACTACTTTAGCTGTTAACCTTGACTTGACTGATGCACAGACAGCTAGGTTGCAGCAGCTTCAGGAATGGATGAAAAGAGGTTGGATGCCATCCATCAAACAACTATGATACAGCAGCAAAGAACTAGGTGGCATGATAAAACCATTAAGCATAAACAGTTCCAAAAAGGTAATTGGGCTCTATTGTATGACTCCCATTTTGAAAATTTTCAAGGCAATTTAAGAACAAGGTGACTAGGACGTTATGAAGTAGATATTGTTTTCCCAAATGGAACAGTCAGACTCCTAACAATTGATGATTTGAGAACACCATTGTTAGTGAATGGGTATCGGCTCCGTTTGTATTAACAACCTATTTCTAAAGAGGATTTCAAAGCCACTTGCATGATAGATATACATTATGTATTTTTGGGAGAGTCTGCTATCCCTCATTGCACTTAGCTTTTCTATTTATATATTTATTTTTTAGATTAGATTTCTTAACAAATAATCCATGTCAAGGGTTGTCATGTTACAATTAACTATTTTGCAGATATTAGCTTCGGAGGTTGGCTGAGAAGAACAATTTCAATACAGGAAGGATCAAGCTTCGACTTGGGAAAAATTGCCATTTCACTTCAAATCATAATCCATTCCCTCTCACTACCCTTCAAAAACATTTTCCCATTTTTTTCCGTTGCTGAAACACCATTTCCCGTTGCTGAAACACCAATTTCCCGTTGCTGAAACACCAATATTTTCCATCTTTCCTAAGAAGCACCAATTTTCCCATTTTTCCCGAGAGTGAACCATTACTTTATCTCAAAAATGATGGATACACATCACTCTTCATTAAAGGAATCAACCATTCATCCTGATAATTGTGTTCCTTCACTATTACTTCTCGTAAATATAGAAAACCTTTTGTATAAAAACCCTCATACTTTATAAACCCTTTTTTATGACCATCGATGATCTATTAATGATGAGATTATATTTTTTTCACAACAACCAAAGGTAAAATGTGAAGGTATGCATGTTTATGTGTAAATATTAAACTGTAGTTAATGAGAAGATATTGATATAATTGCCAAAAATCACCATACATTCAAACCTATCATTCTAGCCGTATTGGGGGGGGGGGGGGGGGGAATACCAAATATTGCAACCATTACATGATACATCGATTATCATCATTTCGTATTTCTCACGGTAGTGTCTCGTCACCCCATCTGTGTCTTGTCGTGTTATAACTTCATTTGCAACATCCTACTCTGTTTCGACTGCGACAAATCGGCTTTGTACTCTACATTTTGCTGAACCAGTAACTATGGGAGGAAACGTTGTTAGACATGAACCTGGATCAACAACTCTATTGGAACTTTACCAGGAAGCATACCAAATATTTCTACAAGCAGCATGGGTGGACTATTTCCGAAGGCTTCCAGATTTTGATTCTCAGCAAGTTCTGGAATTTGCATGCAATTTGAAAGAAGGGTTCTCTACTATTTAGGGAGTGTGAATTCCAGTAACGGAGGAGGATATAGCACAGGTTTCAAGGTTACCAACCAATGGTACTCATTGGTTCAGTCGGAAACACCTCATTTTGAACACACAGCAAGATTTTCTTCTACCAAGGGAGCAGGTCGAACCTAAAGGCAGGGGTGTTGCACTCTCTTCGCTACCACCACCATGGCCAAAGGTTGCAAAGTTCGTTAAGCACTATTTCACCTGAGAGGGACGTTATCAGGTAGTGTACTAGCAGGACTTTGTGTTATTGAATCATTTAAGACATGGTCATTTAATAAATATGCCATACTATCTGCTTGGCTGTCTAAAAAAATATGTCACACTACTCCCTGAATGCAAGGCACCCACTCCTCTCCCTCACGCACCATTGCTTGGTTCAGCTCTTAATTCATAGGGTCTTTGCCCTGCAAAATCCCCCTCCCCTTAGGAACCCTCCCCAGCAAGCTGTTGAAATACTTCAACTGGCAGTAGAAAACCCCCAGCAAGCTGTTGAAATTCAACAACCAGTAGCTGAAACACCCCAATTGAGCACTGAAAACCCACAACAGACCCCACCCCTTAATGAAACAGAATCATCCACTCCCATCATCCATATTCCCACCGATAATTCATATGACAATACCCCCATTATTATGCTCAAAATCAAAAGACAAGAGAAAGTTGCAACCCCACTAAAGAGAAGAGCGAGGGCCTCAATTAAGGAAGCTGCTATTACTGATAATCCCCCTAGCCTGAGGAAAAATGCTCGTAAGAGAAAAACCACTATTTTTCCTACCTCCTTACCTCAGCGATGAACAAGGATGTCTGCAGCAACTGAGGCCATCACCCCAAATTCCCCACCTATCATCCTAAAATCCCATACTCTGCGAAGCCTTGAACCCTTACCTTCCTAACCCTCGGGTACCAAAATGCAAAGTGTTCAGGATTTTGTGACATCATTCTTTTCAAAGGATGTAGCTGCTCCATAAGAACTAGCTACTGATTTATCAAAAGTAGACACCCAAGACGATGTACGACATGTGGATTCTCCACAAGAACCAGCCATTGACTTAACAGGTGTTACATAAGAACCACCTGTTGGGAAACAAGAGGTAGACGAACTAGATGTCGCTGTTACACAAGAACCAGCCACTGACTTAATAGGTGATACACAAGAACCACCTATTGAGAATGAAAATGATAAAGCTTCCACCGAACAATGATCCTCCCACCCACTGGAACTTGCAACTGCTACGGAAGGCCTCGTTACATTAACCTCCCTTCAAGAAGAAAATGAGTTTTTGAAATCTGAGATTGAGGCTTATAAGCATGAGTTAACAAGGGCAAGGGAAGCTTATGAAAAGGAACTCAATATGTACATGTTAGCTTAGGTAGCATCTGCAGCTGAAAAGAGTGCATAAAAGGATCGACACAATGAATACATGTGCAGTGAATGTGGTGATCTCTATTCTCGAGCCGGTTATAAGATAATCGAAGTTCCGTTGCTTGGATCGAGTCCGATATCTCCTCTTGTTATAGTTAAAAAGGAGCACCCTGCTGTTACACAAGAACCAGCAGGGCCTTCAAAGACCTTGGAGGAAGACATAAAACCACCCTGGCCTAGCCTAGTTGTTACAGAGAAGAAGCCAATACTAAAGTCTTTTAATACTGCGTGTACCCAGACTGAACCTCGATATGTAAGCAATTATCACACTCAGACCTCCAGTTTTCAAGAAATGAGGGACACATGGAAGACAGTGTATGATATCTCACAAGGAAAAAAATTTCAGCAACAAAAGTCATTATGGCTCAATCATGTATATAGAAATTGGGAAGTTCTTGAACAACCTCATGCACAACACAAGGAAAACAAGAAGCTAAAAACCAGACTGTCTCTTATCTTTGACTTGGTTCAAAGATTACTTGCCACTGGAAAACCATCTTTTAATTATTTTGTGTTTTTGAGAGAACGTTTAGCGTTCGTCCAAGTGAAAGTGATTAGAGATGGACAACCCCACCAGGTGTCTACACCTCAGCAGTTTATTGAGACCTTTGTAGAAGCGTCGAATAGTGAGCAGAACTTGTTGTGTGAACTCTATCTTCACAATGAGGCCATGCTTGAAGATAGGAAGCTTAATTTAGTTCCTCTTGTTGGTGATATTCAAATTAGATCCTTCGTTTCTTTCTTGCGTAATCAGCTTACTTGGCAAAACTCTTTTATGTCAGCAACACAAAATGAGGAGAACTGTCTTCTTTGGATCCGAGCTGAGCCACACAATGCCACTGTTTTTATCGTTGAACATGAACGAATTCTACGAGAGCCGGGAATGACTGACCATATCAGAAAACTACAGGCAACAGTCTTGGAGGACTGCCAACACTATTTCAAAACTAAGGGAACTTTGGCCATAAAATCAAATAATCTATTTTGGGAACACTATCCTAAGGAGAGAAGGGAGTACCACCCCTTTAACCCTCTCAATATTCAGGCAGTAATCTCACGAATACCTAATTATGCTAAATGTATTCGACAGTGTGCTGAGAAATGGATTAGTTATCACTTTGACTTCCCTCTTCTATGGCTGTCAGGACAACAATACAAGGCTCGGTTCACATTGACCAAAAAGGAGGAGCTTGTAGCATGGCAAAAAGTTCAGAGTGTTCAAGGATTTAGAGACATGGTTGACAACACTTTCTATACTTATTGCATAAGCAATTTGCACTGTTCATCCCAGTATTCTGACTCAGATTCAGAGTAGATGTTGCATGGGGACATGTAATCCTTTCAGTTGGGGGGGATGTTAGGACCCCATATTGTCTCTCTTTGACCTTATATTTTGTTATAATATCACCCTTTTCAACCCATATTTGAAAGTCATTGCTAGTGTTTTAACTCAATCATTCTAAAGGTATGCAGTGACTCTTCTCATCGCTATATGTTTAATTATTTAACATATAATCATGCTAACTTCATAATTGATCTTTGAAGTTGACTGAGTTGCTGAACAATTAAAGAATGATGTGCAAAACGCATTGTTGAAATTGCCTAAAACTGGTAGGACTATCTTTTGCAGTTGCTGAAACAATGGGAACAACATGCGAATCTCAAAGCTGGAACAACACGCAAATCTCAAAGCTAAGACAGTTGAGATTTGCGTACCATATTTGACAACAACAAAGGAACCTGATCGATCACTGAGGAAGTTGTTACATTAGTTGTAATGTTCATAATCTAAATTACTGGAACAACATTCTGTTGACAGGAAACCGATTTCCCTATTTTGTATAATGGGTTGAACTAGTATCTTTAATGTAAATCTTTTGTAATAGATGTCTCCTCTATAAAGAGGAGACATCTACATTAGAAGGGGGGATGAACAAGCTGTAACACAAGATTGTAATTGAAGGATCGAGACTGAATCTTTTCTGTAATATGGTATATTCATGAATGAATAGAGTTTTGTTCTGAGTATCTCATCTTAGTTTTTTTTCCTAGGGAATCGTGTGAGAAGTACAGAGCCCACCTTCATCACAATATTCACCCATTATCTTTTTGTCATGTGTTAAGTGTGATTTCTGTTCATACCTTGTTAACAAGTACTATTTTTTGATGTTATCTTAATTTTGTTGGAACTCTGTTTCTCTCTTAATCGATTTATGCTATTTCATGAGTGTCTCACCGGTGATTAGGTTTACAGAGTGAATTGGTGAACTGGATAAACAGAGGCAGGTGCTGAAGGTTCCTACTCTGGGGATAGGGTCTTGATCCTTTGTTATAGAATAGCCATTGTTTTCTTTTGTAGATTTATTCTTTCTGATTAATTATTCATCTCTTATTAGATATCTGCAATAGAGTATAGTTGTTGTAACACAGAGTGAAGATTTAACAGGGTGTGATTTATTTATACTACAACTTTTAGTTCTATTAAAATTGAGTACAGATAGTATGTAGTTGCCTTTGAAATAATCAGACTTTCTCGGGTTGACAATTTATGTGGCACTCGACTATTTAATTAGTAAGCAATTAAAGTGACCAACAATAAGGAATACACAGTCCTTGATGAAATCACTGAAAAAGTAAAGGTGCCTAAAAATAATAATAATCAACAACCACGACAACATCAAACACCACAACAGCAACAGGCACCACAAACACCTGAAAGTGGTGTTAGAAGATCTACCAGGATAAGTAGACCCCCTGAACGATACTCTCCTTCATTATATTATTTTTTGTTGACTGATTCTGGTGAACCTGAATGTTATGAAGAAGCAATGCAGGTTGAAAGCAGGAAGGAGTGGGAGGTAGCCATGGAAAAAGATATGAACTCCTTAATGCATAACCAGACTTGAGACTTAGTCAGGTTTCCTACAGGAAAAAATACATTGAAGAATAAATGGGTTTACAGACTTAAGGAAGAAGATGGAGGAAACCAGAGGTACAAAGCTGGACTTGTGGTGAAGGGGTTTGCACAAGAGAAAGGTATTGATTTTGATGAAATATTTTCTCTTGTTGTTAAAATGACTTCAATCAGAACTATTTTAAGTCTAGTAGCAGTTGGAGATTTGCATCTTGAGCAGTTAGATGTAAAGACGACCTTTCTCCATGGGGATTTGGAGGAAGAGATATTTATGAAGTAGCCACAAGGATATGAGGTGAAAGGGAAGGAGAAACTAGTGTGCATGTTGAAGAAGAGCTTGTATGGCTTAAAACAGGCTCCAAGGCAGTGGTATCTAAAATTTGACAAGTTTATGTCTGAACAAGGTTATACTAGATGTTACTCTGAATATTGTGTTTATCTAAAAAAGCAAAATGATGGAAGCTATATTATATTGTTATTATATGTAGATGACATGCTTGTTGCAGGGTCTAACATGCAGGAAATAAATGTGCTCAAAAGGAAATTGGCAAATTCATTTGCAATGAAGGATTTGGGAGCTACAAAACAAATCCTTGGTATGAAAATCATTAGAGATAGGAAAAATCACAAATTAACATTGTCTCAGAATGAGTACATACAAAAGGTGTTGAAAATATTTAATATGCACAATTCAAAACCAGTTAGTACACCTTTTGCTAGCCATTTCAAACTTAGTAAGAAAATGTTCCCAAAGACCTAAGAAGACATGGATTATATGTCTAAAGTTCCATATGCATCAACAGTTGGAAGCTTAATGTATGCAATGGTCTACATAAGGCCTGATATTGCATATGCAGTGGGAGTTGTGAGCAGGTACATGAACAATCCAGGAAAGGAACATTGGATGGTGGTGAAATGGATTCTCAGATATTTGAAAGGTACCACAAATCAAGCATTATGCTTTGGTGGTTCAAACATTTCTCTATGGGGATATGTTGATGCTGATATGACAAGTGATAAAGATAATAGGAGGAGCACTACAGGATATGTATTTACTGTTGGTGGAACAGCTATCAGTTGGGTTTCAAAAATCCAAAGTGTTGTTGCACTTTCAACAACAGAAGCAGAGTATTTGCTGCTACAGAGGCTAGTAAAGAAATGATTTGGTTACAAAGGTTTATAGATGAATTGGGTAAGGAGCATGATATGGGAACATTATACAGTGATAGCCAAAGTGCCATTCATCTTGCAAAGAACTCAGCATTTCATTCTAGGACTAAACACATACAGCTCAAGTACCATTTCATACGATCAGTGTTGGAAGATGGCGAGTTGAAACTGGAAAAGATACACACTAACCAGAATCCTGCAGATATGCTAAAAAAAGTTGTAACCAGGGAGAAACTGAGAATATGCTCAGTTTCAATTAGTCTTAAAGGATGGTAATGAAGATGAGAAACAACTAGGTCGAAAGAGGAGTCATTTTCTAGAAAATGAAGCAGCGGTGGAGTTGCTACAATCATTCTCCAAGTGGGAGATTGTTGTGTGTGGAGCATGATTGTTCAAAGGTCTTTGTTTCAGCCGGATGTATACCCCAGGAAGTTTGTACACCCCTCCATGCGAGGGGGTGTGGGGGGGACTTGTCCCCCCCGCAGGGGTCCGGGGGGGCCGATCCCCCCCGGCTAGGGGGTCTAAGGGCTAGCGGTCCCCCGGCAGGGGCTTGGGGGTAGTGCCCCTGAAGCTAAAAACAAATGTGAAATTGCCTTGTAAAAGTATAGTAATTTCTAGTCGATCTGGGCCATTCATTAGGCGGATGATCTAACGGTAGAACTTATGTTTAGTTTAGGGTTTCTTTTGCCCTAGAAGTCAACTCCTCTCTTTTTATGAGGGCATTGTATTTTTGCGGCTGTGTAATAGATGTCTATTCGGTGTGTGAGAGACAAAGAGGTGAGGATGTGAGAGAAAACAAAGGATATTACAGTGGATCTACTGTAGGTTGTGTCCTTTCATTTTGCTTGATAATAGAAAGGAAGGACTGGCTGTTCAGGGTGGATGTAGCCCAAACTGGGTGAACCACGTATATCTGTGTCTCTCTCATTTTATGCGTTTTCTGTGTTTATATTTCTTCAATATTTTATGTGTTCCATTACTCCGTAAGATATACTTTTATAACAATAAAGAGAATGAATTAATAGACTGTTTGTTTAATTAATTTCCTTGAAATCAATAAATCATCAGCATCTTTTGTAAGCTCTTGTGTATTTTCTCAAACCTTTAAACATAGTTTAAAGGTTTTTATACTTATGATTATTTAGCTTTTAATTTGAAACATGTGGAAATCATATTACCTTTCTATTTCTGCTCATCATCATAAAGGCTATTTCACTGTGTAAATATTTATAGCAGCCCTCTATTGAGATATTGATATTATTCAAGAGGTTAGGCACATCAGTTGTATATCTGTTTCATCCATTGGTCTCCCAAATTAAAACAAAACCCCAAAAACAATTATCTTAGAGGCTCTGGCATAATAACTGACCATCATTATCTCAGAGACACAACACTATACTTAACGATATAGTTCATAGAATGACCAATACAAATTCCTTCAAAATTGACTAACTCACCACTTGGCGCGAAAATGACCCATGTTGCAAAAGGTAGGTTCTGCGTACTCTGACTAGCACCATCGGTGTAACCAACGAATGGTTCCAAAGATACTGACATTTGCAACAAATGTAAAGTGGATTACTTAACCACATAAAAACTCTAAAAGACACATTAACACACATACATGCAATTGAAGCATATATAGAGTGATTTTACTACAGTTAATTAAGCATAGTAACCTTTGAGATACAACCCATTTCGGGGTTGTGACAATGGAATTCCATCATAATCCACCAACTCGTAGGCACCTTTTGCCAAAACACACTTGACAATATAAGGACCCATCCATAGTGGTTCAAATTTTCCTACTCCTAGTTTATCAGCTTCCTAATCATAAAGCAAGACTAGGTCTCCTTCCAAGAAAATGTGAGGCTTCTCATTTATGTTGTAGTGTGCCTTGATTTGATTCTTAGGTGCTTTGTTAGCCAATGTGGCTTCACAACAAGTTTCATCCAGATGGATGAGTTCTAAGAAACACGCTTCTTCATCAAAAGTTTCAGGTAAGAGGTCAGTCATGAGTTTGAGAGATGAAATTTCACATTGTATTGACAAGATTGCCTCCAAACCATACACCAATTGAAAGGGTGTGAATCCAGTTGCATTCCTAACTGAGGTTTGATATGTCCACAATGTAGAGTACATGATTGAATTCCAGTTTCGTTTATGAACCCCTATCATTCTTTGAAGCATTCGCTTCAAGACTTTGTTGATGGTCTCAACTTGTCCATTAGCTTGCAGATAATAAGGAATAGAACTATCATGTGAAAGTCTTAACTTGGCAGTTAACTCACTCATCATGTGATTGCGAAAATGTGACCCATGATCTATAACTATAGCCTGGGGTACACCAAATCGGCCAACCATGTGGTTGAAAAATAAAAGTATAGTCATCTTTCCATTGTTGTTTAATGTCAACATTGCCTCGGCCCATTTTGTGAAATAGTCAATGGCGATTATAATGTATCCATACCCCTCAGCCGAGGTGGGGTTACATGTCATGAAGTCAACTCTCAATTTGGAAAATGGTCTAACAATGATGACATGAAGCAATGGTCCAGGTGGTAATCTTGCTTTACGGTCATATATTTGACATGCATGAAAACTTCTAATGGAAATAATGCAATCTTTGAATATGGTAGGCCAAAAGTAACCAGCACGAAAAATTCTCTACACGGCAGCATAACCAGATAAGTGTCCACCAAAAGAACCTGAATAAAAATCATTCAAAACTTTCTCAGTTTCCTCATGAGTGAGGCACCTTCGTAAAATCGTATCGATACCATGATGGTAAAGAGTGTCACCAATGATCAGATAATATTTGGCTTGGTATTGGATACGTCTGATCCAGAGTTATACAGGAACACAACAAATTACAGAGATAACCATATACACAAAGATACAACGGAAATAATACTTCATTTCATTAATGGAAAATACTGAAATATGCTTACAACCATAAATGGAAATAAACCAGCTAGGGCGATGGCAGCTTATCTCTGAGAAGAGATGTGCGGCTACATGCCTCTGAACTGTGTTACAATGAGGCTCGAAGGCCTATTTATTGTTGAGAAACAATGAAAAAACCCTTCGCATTCCAAAACCTAACCCTGGAAGATGAAACGCCAACTTGTGGGCCCCGTTTTTGGGTAAGTTGGTACATCAACTTCCCGGGGTCGCGAATTGGTCATCTTATCTCCGTTTGACGCGCTTGATAGCCCGTTGGAAAGATCTCTCCGAGGAATACGAAGGAAAAGACAATTTTTAGATAGAAAAATCGCTGGCGGTAGATTTCCCAAAAAACGTCGTTTAGGGCCTCAAAATGACGCCGAAAGTTTAGGACCCGAAAAACTGCTAAAAATAGTAAATTGTGCTATAATTAAGGTAACTGAAAAAAACTGCACGAAGCACTAGAGGGGATCCAAGTGGAATTAGCGGGTGGCCACCAATATCCACCTGGATCAACGTCATTGTTGCGAGTGGGAGGTATCATGCTGGAAAGTTTGGGTCTAGAGATAAATCAGTATATCTCCATACCACAGGTCAGATGATGAAATAAGGAACAAAGACTCATCTAGAATTGATGGTTCTGATGTTGAATCAATGGTATTCGAGGGAAGGTGGCATAGAAGCTCGACAAAAACTAGAGATTTCTTTGATTTGGATGTTATGAATTCCAAATCAAATTCCCGCAAAATGACAATCCATTTTGATTATTTTCCCCCTAGCAATTGACGTGACAAAATATATTTCATAGGGTTGCAATCTGAAATAACAGTGGTCTTTCGGAGTAGGATATAGTGGCGAAATATTTGCACCACTTGAACAACATCTAGAGCTAGATTTTCGACATAAGAGTACTTAAATTTTGTATCATTGATATTGTGGCTCAAATAATATATCAGATGTTCAATCCCAACTTCCTCTTGGACTAAAACCATTCCAATGGTGTTATCCGAGAATAGCGTCCACTCGAATGCCACTATTCCCACTAAGATGGGTGGCTATCTTAGAAACAAACAATCAAAGTCTACCATTGCTTCCTTTTATGAAAATAGACGAGAGGAGAACCAAGAGGGCCAACCTGAGTCTTGTGTTTGATTTCCTCTCCTTCTTGATAGAGTTTCGCCGCTTCTTCTTTGTCTGCCCAACTTCAAAAGGACCTGTGGAATCACAGCAATATACTACTATGCAAGAAACAAGGATCTAAATTCATAAATAATACAGGATCAGATGTGTATTAACCATGTACATGCATATATAAACAAGTGCACAAGAATATGGAAGGAAACAAGAATAGCTTTATTCAGATGAAAAGTAGGAAGAGGATTACAACCATGTGCTCTGACCCAGCATCATCCTCCAGCTAGGAAGCCCTTCTTCACCTCAAGCAAAGCTAGATCACCCAACACTGTGAATGTACACCAGAATACCAACAACA